>VXAX01003395.1:87523-165507 GCA_013399835.1 Leptocoma aspasia
AAAGGTGGCTGTAGTCACGTGGGGGTCGGTCTCTTTCTCCAGGCAACAGCTGACAGAACAAGAGGACACGGTCTCAAGCTGTGCCAAGGGAAATATAGGTTGGATATCAGGAAAAGGTTTTTTACTGAAAGAGTGATCAAGTACTGGACTTGTCTGCCAGGGGAGGTGGTGGAGTCACCATCTCTGGATGTGTTTAAAAAAAAGACTGGATGTGGCACTCAGTGCCATGGTTTAGTTGAGGAGTTAGGGCATGGGTTGGACTCGATGATCTTGAAAGTTTCGTCCAGCCTAGGGATTCTGTGTGTGATTCTGTGTGTGACTCCTTGATTATGAACCCTAAGAAATATTACACAAGTGTCCAATACAATTTTTTAAGGATCTTTTCAAGCAGGATGAATGTTAAAAAAAGTAGTCATGGAAATCACAGATGATAGGGAAGGCCACTTACCATCAGCAACATTCTCTAGAAAGAGTCAGTGATTTTCCTATAGTATCATTTCTACATGGTTTTGCAAGTGCACTTCAGTCATAATGGATGTGATAATCTGGAGAAGGAGATGCTATCATTCAGAATACTAGCAGCTATAAATACCAAAACCCTCAAAGTTAACACCTAAATTCCCAAGCATTTCCAATTCAGTTAGGTTCTTTCCTACAGAAGAATATGAATAAATTCATTTCAGCCATTTACAGGAGCCACTGGAATTTCTAATATGTCCTTTAATGCAAAACTTCCCTGAATATAATACAATATAAACACAATACAGCATAGCCAGTTGTTACTCTGTTACTCTTTATTGCATACTTCTTTTTAAGACAGACAACTTTAAAGCATTTTCCTGTCAAGAGTGCATAATTCTGGAAATCCCTTGCTGTTACAGCGTATAGCATCAGAAGCTTCTGCCTTGAATTAGAAGGAGTTTCCAGTTGTATTTTTCTTCAGCATTTCCCTAGTATAGCAGTGAATGCAAATGACATTTCTGCCTGGGGCTTTTCAGTGTGCAATCCGCTTATGACACAAACCTCTCATTTGTCACTTTCTGTCCATAGACAGTAGTCAGGCCTCCAAATGTGGAAATTTAAATTATCTATAAAATCTCAGAATTATAGTGTTGCAGAAGCACTACAGTAGATGGGGAAAACAATGAATTTAAACTACAGAATAATTATCTTATTGTTTAATATAACTGCAAAGTATCTGTCTATCACACATAAAGTTATATTGAAAGCAATTTGCTTGTATAGCTTGTCTTTGTCTTGTATTTCTTATTAAATTCAATTCAATCATTTTGACAGGATGAAAGTAATAGTGGATTTAGTACACTGAATAAAGATTCTTTCTAGTCTCTGCTCCAATAAATAGAGCTACTTTCAAAATTTCTGATAATTTATTTACAAGTTAAATAGAGAGAAAGTTAGGTAATATTTGCAACTCAGATCAGCTGAGTTTTGCCATACCCTGAGTGGAGGGGAATAGACAAACTCTGCAATCCTAAATATAGGTCCATTATATTTGTCTACAATTATATCAAGTCTAATCAGAATTTTTCATACTATAAAACTTGTCTATCACATGGCAGCAGCTCACTTCAACACTTACAATGTAACAGGTGGATTCTTGGCTGTATGAAGCTGAAGGGTAAAATGCTTGTTATTTATAGAGAAGCCAAGATTACACACTGCATTTTTAGATGTTTGCAGAATAAAGACATCAGGAATGTTCATCTGCAGGAAGTTATTTCCCTTGCACCAGACTTCCCTTAAAAACATGTCATAGCAAAGCCATGTTATTTAAGGAATCATTAGTACCAGACTTCATGGTCTGTAAAATGGGTTCAAGACTATGTCAACATATTACACAAATTCATGTCAGCAGTTTTGAATACATTTGAAGTTTGATGCATCTCCTACATACGCACACAAAAATAGGATTTGTACACTATAATATCCTAGAATGGTCATTCCTTCTCCCCAACCCAGAAGTAATATGAAATGAAGCAGTAATGACACTTTCAGTTAGAATTGTTCAACAGTTTAAAAGTCACTCCCATTTGCTGGATGACCCCTTCTTCCCTCTGGAGCAGATATAGTGGAGCCATGGAGGAAACACTTTAACAGAGGTCTTAAAAGGGTTAATAAAAACTTACCAACTAATTTTCTAATGAAAACTACGGAATTTTGCATAAATGTTTCTATTTCAATTCTTCTACGCAGAATGGGCAGTACAGATAAGTCTAGGGTTTTTTCTGACAAAAAACATAGTTGGCCTTGTTGCTTCTGCGCTGGTAAACTGAGCAGGGAATGGACCTGAGCTCTGTCATGTGGTTATTCCAGCTCTTAAACCAGTAGGATCCATGGCATGGGTCTCACTCCAGCTCACTAATGCTTCCTCAGACAATGCCTGGATGTGCTGCAAGGTCAGCACCTGCCAGGACCATGAGCAATAGAAAGCTTGGGTTTGAGCCCTCTGCTTTGTGGAAATAAGGAACACCAGCTGTAAGGACGCAGACTGCATCATGATCACAAGTGTGCCTGATCTATTTCATTTGCACAGATGTTGCAAATGAGAAGTGAGGGAAAACACTCCTGGAAGTGTTTTTGTAGAAGAATAATATTCACTAGGTGAAAATTATACTTCTGTGAGAAGACTTGCAAATATTTCATTAACAGCAATCAGGTTTTGTATAAAATTAAACTGAATATCACTAGATCAGCTTCTGCTTTTGTGCCACAATCCCTCACTGCAGCTTGAAAGAAATGAGGAATATTTGAGCTACTTGCTAGTGGGATCAGAAAAAGACACTTGGTCTTCTGTTTGTGTTTGAAGCCAAAAAAGAATGGTAGCATGGGTATGTGTGCTGCTAGACGATTGATTTGTCACATCAAATAGGTAAGAAAAAAGGGGAATCAAGAACAAAAGGACATTGTTGTGTTTTAAGTAATTATCTATTTATCTCCTGTGTTTTGTTTTCCTTGCTTGGTTGGTTTTTATTGGTTCTTCCTAGGTACTAATCTTTCAGCTCTACTTCTTTTTTTCTTTTTTTCCTCCTACCTGTTGATTTTGCCTTTATCTTTTGGAGGGAATTTGTGAAATTGTTGGTTTCTTATTGGCAAGCATGAAAGCTTGGTATTTTATCATCAGTATTCACTGCACCATTCAGATAAGAATTCACTCTGAATACAACCCTGTGTGAGGAGATTTACTGCAAATTACTGCTCTCTGTGCAAGGTTACAAATGCCAATAAGATACTGGAGGCTCAGAGATAGCGCTCATCCAACACGTAAGGGTCAGCTAGATAAGTAAAAGGCAGATTGCTTTCCATCACACTGATAATTTCTGTTTCATTTGGCATTTTGTCCCTGTTTAATTATATACTTTATCTAAGTCAAGTAGAATCTGAGAAACTTTTCATTATGATTTTTGCATTTAAATAAAAAATAATTTAAATCATTTCTATGCAAAAGAGTGGAAAACTTTGAGTTTGTATTGAACAGATCATGCTAATGCAAGCAGCCACATTAAAAGATGTCTCTAAATTGTCTTTTCTTTCCCTCAAAGTGCAAGCAGTCACAGTGTCAGCACATTTCACTTGCAGATTCCTCACTCAGATCTTAGAGTTTTTCAATAGTATTCATCTCCAAAAAGGATCAAAGTGGTGAATAACCATCCATTTCCTGTCTCTAAGCTCCTAGAGCTTGCAGTTGTATTAGATTTGCTTCCACTGACTCCCCTTTTCCTAAGTACATCAGACCCTGCATATGCCAAACATGAACACAAATAACTGTGTGGACTGTAAATATATTTGGATACTATAGCACCTAAATATGTGCAGTTTTCTTAATGAGATGGGTTCCCTGTGCTGTGGGGGAGATGGTGCAGCGGGGAAGAGAGGCCAGCTGGGTTAGTGTGGGCACACAACCTCTTTGTCCCATGTGAGAGATGGGGTGGTCCTGCTGGAAGCCTTGGTAGTGAGCACAGGCTGGGAGATTTTCATGGACTCTTCCCTGCTCCATGAGTCCCCCAGATGGAGGGATGATCCCCAACCCTGGAGCATGGCTGGGGGACTTTCCTCCCTAGAACTATTTTTCAGACACTTTTGGTTGTCCCAATACCCCAACACACTTAAGTGTCCTTATCTTTAGTACTGGCTAAAGAAAACCTTGCTGATTATCAAATTGTTTCAGTTTTGATTTGCTGTTGGTTTCTGATTTGCTTCACTATTGCTGGTGCTCATGATATGCTTGTTCTGGACACTATGAGTGGAACTTGAAGATTTACAAGTTGTTTTGCCAATTTGGCTACTTCCTTGGTTACAGCAAAACTATCCTGCTGCCTGAGACAGGAGGATGATCATGTTTTCAATCTCAAATATTAGACCTCTGATTTATGGAGAATCTGACTGGGACTCACCACATAAATAGAGTTTTATCCTGTTCTAGAAGGAGATCCAGAAATTCAGTCTGGACTATGTTAACCTGTAATCTTTTAGCCCGCATTTGACCTTCAAATTCTAATGCCTTAAGCAGAGAAATTTGTAACCAAGGAGACATGAATTACTTCCCTTATTATTCAGTAAATTTGACACAAACTACAGAAAGCATCCATCCATTAGCACTCTAAAGCTAGAATGTTGTCCTACTTCCTTTCCTATAATTTCTTTCTGTCTTTGATAAATGGCTTATAGCTTCAATGACAGATATCATGGATATACAGACCATAGTAGAAGAAATAAAAAGAAAAAAGCAATTATGCTCCTTGACATATATGAAGAAAGATTTATGATTTCTCTTTCCTCTGTAGATGAAATGTTTCTTGCAGAACTATAGTACATTTCCCAACAGTTCCCCCTGAAAAGGGTGGTGATGGGAGGGGGTGGTGGTTGTGTCAAAGATCCCAGATTGTTATGATTATCTCTGGTTTTAATTAACAGTTTTGACACCTTTCAGACAGAGCTAATTCTGAGAAAGTGGTGATAAGGATAGTGATAATGTTATGATTAATGCACATAATCAGGACTAGAAAGAACAAAGTTAATAGTGTAGGTTGGCTACAGAATTCTCTGCTCTGTTTAATACAATGTTCAAGATTTCCTAAGCTTAGTTAGACCCTAGCCAGGCTAAGTACTGGAGAAAATATGAACATGGCTTTTTAGTGAAAGAGAGAAGATGATTAGAGATGATCAGATAATAGCAAATGAACTCTTTGGCTTCTACTGCAGAAGTAAAAATTACATCCTGCATGACTTTTAAAGATAATACTGGATTTTCCATTCTTAGGGGTTTTATTTTCTGGGTTTCTTCTTTCTCTGTCCGCAGTCATCCAAAGTGTACAAAATAAACAAACATGCACAAACCAGAAGAATTTCCCATGTTGCTATGTATGCAGATTTGTTGCAGGCAGAAGTCATCCAACTAAAAACTTGCAAGGAAACCTTTCTATGAAATTTCTTAACAATTTAAGTTGAAAATCAAGGCGTCAAATTGTGAAGATGAAAACAACAATGAAATTGTTCAGAGCCTTTTACTATAAGTACATGATTTATTATTATCTGTCATGGTACCAAAACAATTGCTGATTGGGGAAAGAGAAGGAAACTTGACTTGGTGTGCATGGAAATTAAGATTAGTTCAAAGCCTTCCGGTGTATCTATATCACATTGACAAAACATTATGATTTATGGACTGTTAATTAAATCTCTCTTCTCTGTGTCATTATAAATATCTTTATCCAGACAACCAAGCCATAATTATCTGATGACTGTACATGGCATAGTGAAGAAAAACTAGACTCAAACAACTGAAAACTTGCAAATATGACAATAAAAGACAACCACAAGCAGAATACTTGTCAACTATTCACAAATAAAATTGAACATACAATCAATAAATAGTCCTTGCATTTTCTGCAATCATGTAATGAAAATACTTTTATAAATATATTGAGTGCAACCTCAGCCAGTTTGCTAATGACACTGACACCAGGCTGTGTGGTGTGACCAACCACCAGTGCAAACCTCATGAGGTTGAATCAACAAGGCCAAGTGCAAGGTCCTGCACCTGGCTCAGGACAATGGCAAGAACAAGTACAGCCTGGGTGGAGAATGGATTGAGAGCAGCTCTGGGGAAAAGCACTGAGGAGTGTTTGTGGATGAAAACCTGGACATGTCCACTCACATCCTAGAAAGCAAACCACTTCCTGGGCTGTATCAAAAGATTATAGGGTTCAAATTAGATAATGGGAAAAAAAATCACTAAGAGAGGGGTTGGACACTGGAATAAGCTGCCCAGGAAGATGATGGAGTCACCATCTCTGGAAGTGTTAAAGAGGTGTCTGGATGTGACGTTTGGGGATATGGTTTAGGGGTGATTATGTTGGTGCTGGGTTGACAGTGGGACTACATTACCTTGAATATATCTTCCAGCCTCGATGAGTCTGCAATGAGCACTGTGACCAGTGACCCAAGGCTCTCATGAGCCCTCACCTGGAGTACTGTGTCCTACTCTGGAGTTCTCAGCATAACAAGGACATGGATCTGCTGGAGCAAGTCCAGATGAGGTCACAAAGATGCTCAGAAGGCTTGAGCACATCTCCTATGAAGACAGGCTGAGAGAGTTGGGGTTGTTCCGACTAGAGAATAAAAGGCTTCTGGAAGACCTTATGGCACCTTTCAGTACCTAAAGGGGATTCTAATGAACTGGAGAGGGACTTTTTAAAAGGGCATGGGGTGATAGGATAAGGGGAAATGGCTTAAAACTGAAAGAGGGCAGGTTTATATCAGATATAAGGAAGAAATTCTTCATTATGGGGTTGATCAGACATTGGCACAGGTTGCCCAGAGAAGTTTTGAATTCCCCATCCCTGGAAGTGTTCAAGGCCAGGTTGGATGGGGCTTTGAGCAACCTGGCCCAGTGGAAAGTGTCGTTGCCCATGGCAGGGGCTGGAACTAGACAGTCTTCACTGTCCCTTTAAAGCAAATCTATTCTACAATTTTATGATTCTACATTCAAAGAATTTTGTTAAGGTAGAACCACCTATGGTAGTTGCTATAATAATATGAATTCCTTGATTCTATCTGGCTGATAAAGTTACCAAAGGTAGGGCTTTTTTTATTTGAGAATAACTTTAAAACTAAAAAATATCTAATTATTGTTACTATATTTTGACTGATCTAATGACAATTATATGGGAATTAGCTTTTCCCAGCAAATAAAAGCTATATCTGTGGCAATCAGGTCTATATAATATAATGTAAGCAATCTCTTTCGTAAAATGAGTTGTGCAAGGATGCATTTCTCATCACTTGATCCACAAAAGGAAAATACTTTGATTAAATAGCTTTGAGCTCTAGCAGCTCCAGATAAAAATTCAGTACTCTTAGAACAAAGTTGGGTTTTTCTGTATATAGTCTCATTATCTGGTCCACAACTTCTAGTATACATAACATTATTGGACTTCATTACAAGAAGCATTAAAATGGAGCAGTAAAATATTTTAACAGTTAACATGCAGAAGAATATTATCAAAAGGTTAGATTTTTGTGCCTATGTAAACACTCACTAAATCTTGATTTTCTTATTTGTTTGAGTAAATAAACTATAATTGTCATGAGAGTTCAGACAGCTAATGTGACTTCTTTTTGCTGTAGTATTCTGTATTTGCATAGCACCTCTCCTCTAAAAGGGTGACTGACATGTGACCTGACATGTGACAGGTGAGTATTGCTTATATTCCTCTCTTTCCTTTACCCTTCAGCCACATCATCTTGGCCTCTATTTCTTGTTGTCTACTATGTTACACCCTATTCAGCATTATGGAAGGCCTAATGCTGATTGCATTGCTACTGTAATATTTATCAACAAAGAATATAAATGAAATGGGAAAGGATAATTCCTAAATGTCAGAAAAGGGGACAGGTGAAAGCACTCTATAGTTCTGATATTACTGACTTTACATTTCTGTGAAAAAATTGAAGAAAACTCAAATTATTTTTCTTCACAATATTCCCTGGTTCCAGTGCTATCACAATTTCTTTTGTAATAAAAGACAAGTAAGCACCTTAAAGTAATCAGATAATTAACTCTGGAAAAATTACATGGGATAGAAGGGAGAATTTTTGTCTATGATACAAAACTTTTATCACATCTACATAACATTGCCATCCATCACACCAATTTCACTTGATTATCTGTGCATTTAATTGGATTTATTTTTCCTGACTTCTATCTCTTGCTGTGGTGTTTTGGATGCCCACCAAAGCCACTCTATCACTGCCCTCCTCACCTGGGCAGGGGAGAGAAAGTGTAACAAAAGGGTTATTGTTGAGATAAGGAGGGCAGGGAGAGATCACTCCCCAGTGACTGTCATGGGCAGAACACACTGAGCCTGGGGAAATTAGTTTAACTTATTACCAATCAAAAGCGGAGCAGGATAATAAGAAGTAGAACAAATTTTAAGACACCTTTCCCTTACCCTTCCCTCCCTCTCTGGCTTAACTTTATTCACAGTTTTTTATTCCTCCCCTCCCAGCAGCTCAGGGAGGTATGGAATGGGGGTTATGGTCAGTTCATCACGTGTTCTTTCTCCTGTTGCTTCCCCCTCAGGGAGAGGAGTCTTTCCTCTGCTCCAGCATGGGGTCCCTCCCACAGGAGACAAGCTTCCAAGAACTTCTGCAACATGAGACCTTCCCATGGGCTGCAGTTCCTTGTGAGCAGGTCCCTAGGGTGGATCCCTCCATGGGATGCAGTCCCTCAGGAACAGGCTGCTCCAATGTGGGTCCCCCACGGGGTCACAAGTGCTGCCAGCAAACCTGCTCCAGCATGGGCTCCTCTCTGCATAGGGTCACAGGTCCTGCCAGGAGCCTGTTCCAGCAGGGGCTTCCCACGGGGTCACAGCCTCCTTCAGGCACCCACCTGCTCTGGTGTGGGTGTCCACCAAGGGCTGCAGGTGGATCTCCTGGGGCTGCAGGAGCACAGCTGCCTCACCATGGGCTGCACCAGGGGCTGCAGGAAAATCTCTGCCTGAAGCACCTCCTGCCCATCCTTCTGCACTGACCTTGGGATCTTCAGGCTTGTTGCTTTCATGTGTTCTCACCCCACTCTGCTCTTCTGTGTCCACAATTACTTCTGCCCAATAAGTTATTTTTCCTTCTTAAATATGTTATCACAGAGCAGTTGCCACCACTGCTGATTGGCCTGGCCGTGGCCAGCAGTGGGTCCATCTTGGAGCCAGCTGACCTTGGCTCTGTTGGATGTGAGGAAGCTTCTCTCAGCTTCTCAGAGAAGCCCTCCCTATTGGACCCTCTGCTATGAGAACATTGCCACAGAAGTCCAAAACATTTGCTCTCTATCCAAAGCAGAGAGACAACAGACAATTCAGTTGTCTGAACATAAGCATTCCTGTCTGAGTTAGCCTAGAGATGCCTCCAGCTGCTGCTACAGAACACTGAGAGACTTGCCAAGACATGTGTTGTATTTGTCAACACCATGCAGGTGTTTGGACACAGTGGGACATCCCAAATCACGTGTTTAGGGGTCTGAATTGAGGCCACACATATGTATGCACATTTTCAGAATATAACTCAACCTCTTTGAGCCATGTAGCTCACAATGATGAAGAGCATTAGGAGGAGGTACCTACCCTTTCTCTCCATTTAGCAGAGAGAGTTCAGGGATTTCATTCAGTTGGCTTCTGTGGCTATGCTTGCCACTAAATATGTGTCCATCATAACTGACAAAAATGGAAAAATTTATTCAAACAGTATAATTTCGTAATATCAACTTGAAAAATTGAACCCAAATCAGAAGCACCACCACCACCCAGTCTCCCCAAAAGTGTCAGTAGATGTTAAGGTTATCCTCCCATTGTGAAACTTAACCTTCTACTAGGAAAAAGCCATTGGAGATTAATTAGGAGTAATGACCTATGGGAAAGTCTTTAAAAAGAGGACTGAAATCCTTTTTGTGTTGCTACTGCTATTGTCAGATATGTCAACACAGAAGAAAATGAACTTTTGGGAAAGAAACCCCTATTGGAAATTTTTGCAAATATGGTAATAAACCACACAAAACGGTATCTTCCATAAAAAAACTGAAGCTGGCACTGAAGTCCCAGCAAATAAGTAGTTCAAAAGTCAGAAAGTTAAACAGAGTTTAATTTCTAGCTCCAGTTTACGCCTTCTTCTTTTTTGCAATAATATCTTGGCCACTAGTGTACAATATCCTTCTAGTCTTTCCTGACTGATCTGTTCAGGTTTGTACAAACATACCTTAACAGTCTTTGGAGTATGGATTAGAAAGCAGGTGTTTGACGTCTCAGGGTGTCCTAACCCCCGCCTTGCAGAGTTGGTCAGGTGCCCCATCACAAACTGTGGCTGCTTCCACAGAAGCTCCAGAGTCAGGCAAGGATCCAGTACAATAACTGAAGGTAAATCCTATAATTATTATTTTAGGTAGTATGAAAAAAGGCAAAAGATTTTTGAAAATTCGTTGTTAAGCTGAATCCAAAGCAATTACTCAAACAGCTAATAATCCATTGCTTATTAGTACAACATGTTTTTTCAAGCATCTGGATGTGGGTGTTAAATCCCAAACAGCTGTTAGTGATTCCCTGCTGTATTCCTGTATTTTTATTATTGTAATCCATGTATCTCTTGAATATTAGAAGCATTTTAACACATAGAGTTACCAAGCAACTGCTCAAGATAGCTTTATTATATGCACATTTCTTGCATGCTTCATGAGACTGCTCTGTGAACAGAATTATTAAAGCACAGGAACAGAAGACTAAGCTGGAGAAAGAGACCAGCTAAAGGAGACAGCAATTTTAGAGGACTAATTCTATGAAACTCACTCTATTTAATAAACATCAAAGACTCAAAGAGTATAGAGGCTGTTAACCTTCTACAGCTCCAGGCTTCACATTCTGACATGGGAGTCTGGCTGCAAGCTTCATGCCACAAACAGGATTTTAAAGATTTTTCTTTCTATCTTGACCCTAAATTATACTTGTGTAGAGGATATTCTCAAACATTCAACCTTAAGTACAAACCAAATGACCCCAACATAAATGAGCAGCTCAATATGACTGTATGTTGTAGTAGTGCTCCTACAATGCAGTGTCAGTATTCCTCATATTGTTTATTCTAGTTTTTGCACCCTTTAGTTGCACCTCATCATATTTTTAGGCCTTTTCTCCAATATCAAGGGAGCTCAGACCTTACATCTTTTATAAAGGCCAGATATTTCCTGTAATCACATGATTTCTCAAAGCTGCAGTGCTTGAAAGCAAGCAACTACATACTAATTTTATATATTGGTCAGCATACTTTGATTATGGTAAGATTCTAAGAAACTGTCATGCCATCATGTTTTTAAAGTGCAATTTATATACACATTAATGCTTAAACTGTAACAAATATACAATTTAATTAGAGATATGAGGAGAAGATGGTAATAATGTTCCTTTCCAGAAAATTAGGTGTTTCTGAGAATGATGATACCAAACAAGACTAGAGAATAAAAAAAAGTGAATATATAGACATGAAATGCTCATTAAAAAGATTTTGGGTTTAAGGCTAAGTACTTCATAGGAAAATATCATTTTTTCACTCTGAAAAATACAAGCTGTTTTTCTTTCCTTCTGTACTTCTAACTCCAAGTGCACTATGGCATTGTAAAATGAATTTTCTGTATTTTTTTCCTAGCAATAACACCCACAAGAGGATCTGCAGGAGTTAGCACATCTCCTGCAGAGCTTGTGTTCAGGCAAAATTAAGAAATCTTTCTGGATAGCAGCTGACATGGAACAGAGCTATTTGTCTTTTCCCTGTAACCTTGAGAACTCCAGCTTCCAGGAACACAGCTTATTGCTATGCTAACAGGTCTGCTACTGACAGGCGGTCGTCTTAGGCTTTGCTGCTTGTCTTGGAAACAAAATAAATCCATTTACTGGCTACTATGCTTGGACTCATATTGAAGTTCAAGCAGAACAAGCACCAGCGTCTGGTCTATGAGTTGAACAAACTGTTCCTGTATAAATGAGAGTTTTCATGTAGAAATGCAGTATGCAGTAAATGGGATGCTGAAAAGCTGTAGCATCCATATTTCCCATTAAAAGGATGCTCACCTTAGAGTTAAAGAAAGTGAAAAGCTCTATAGGATAACTTGAAAAAAACAGTTGTATGTTGTTAGCAGGGCAAATGCGACTGTTTTTCCAAAGTATACTTCTGAGTCAAATTGATTTCAGATTACTTGGAATATGAATCCACATCAAAAGCTGTGGCAATCCTTTCTTGAGCAAGTCTCATACCAGCACTGACGTAGTGCTTGCCATAAATTGCCACCAGGGAAAGGGAGCACTGAAGAAAGGACGGGATGGCTTTCTGTCCCACACCTAAAACCACAGTGGGAACCATAGCAACAGCTGAGCATGAGACTACAGCAAGTTTCGTGTGACATAAAGAGCATGATGAATCAGGTAGACTCACACTGGGACCTTTTAATTTTTAAGTGGTTTACCACAACATGCGAACCTTAGTTTTCTATTGAAGAAGATTTGCTTATGGGATGCCTTATTTGGTCCATTAGTTACTGGCCACACAGTTTCAGACAGTAACATCTGCTTCTCTTCCACTAAGCAGCTCTAAAGTTAAACCTGCAGTTGTGTGTCATAAAGCATTAACCCTGAGGGTTAACACTATCTGAAAGACTCACCTTTGTTAGTAAATAGGTCCACCGATTTTTGAAGATGGACTAGCAAAAGTCAACACTAGAATGGCACAAAGCATCATGCCGTTTCAGGCATCTTCTCTGGAAATACACTCACCAGCCTTCCCCCACTCACCTGAGGAATTATGCAGGATAATAAAGATCGTTTAAACTTCCTTTCTTCAGACTGCTCCATTTTAGCTGTTGAAGGAACATGGCATTGTTGATAGAATATGCTTCTACTAAACTGGTCTTTTTGTGTAATATCTGGAAAAAGAAACCAGCTTTGTATTTCTTTTTGCATAATACATTAACACCCTGTCACCTATAAATACTCAGACTCAGCCTCCTGTCAGATTCCATTTGTATTTCTATTTAATATTTTCTTCCCCTCCTTTCAGCACACTCTTTGATACTCTTTGCCTTTTTACTGGCTTCTTGGGAGCTTGTCTGCCCATGAAATTAATTTAGCAACTCCTTTTGAATATTCCTGGTTTTAAATCTTACTTTTAGGTTGATTTAATTTCTGAAGCAATTTAAATAGGTGATAAAATACCCTAATGAAGATTTCTAAATACATTGGTATTCAGGAAAAAATACTGCACATTACAATATTTCTCTACCTTAATCCAAAATAACATTTTATTTCTGGTCTTAAAATAAAGTCTATTGCTACTGAGACTCTCCCTAGTGAAGTGAGACTGTGACTGATGTTGAAAATATTATTAAATGAATAATATAATATAATGTAATTTGTAATTGTAACATAGTTCTATCATAGCAGTCTTTTTAAATTCCACTTTAATCATATTTGATATAGTTCCTGGAAGCTATGAATGATTCTGGGAATAGAAGACTTTTTATCTGATAGACTTCTACTTTCTGCATGACCATTGCAATACAGAAGTGTCCAAAGATCTTCTACAGTGAATACTTTTAATTTGATCAATATGGTCTGTTTAACTAATTTGGTATCATCTATTTGTTGTACCTCTCATCTCTTTGAGCCCCTAACAAGGGGATCCCCACATCATTCCATTGGCTATCGATGGAATCTGGAAGATTTTAATAAGGACGATTTGTCTCTCAATTTCTGACTTCTTTTCTCATGCAGGCTGCCTCATCTGGACATCTCAGCTCTGGTGGATTGACCTCATTACTGAGATGCTGAATCCACAACTGCCTCCTCTTTATTCTTGTCCTCCTCTTCCTCCTCCTTCTCCATGGTGTCTTTATATGTCTGCACTGCAGAACGAGAAATGTCCTGGGAGCACTGAGACCCTTTTCCTACACTCAGAACTGTTATTTTTCCTGCCTGTTTCTGGAAACCTCCAACAGTATGTCTCCAAGACAAATCCTAGGGCAATCTTGGGGGGCAGTCTACCTGCTAGGAGGCAATATCATTAAATCTACCCATTTCCCAAATGCAAGCATCCCTAACTCTCACTCATGTGAAGCAGCAGGCAGGTTGCACCATACCTGCAGAAAAACTACAAATATGTTTTTTTCTGGGCCATAAGGTCATCAAATGTGGACATGTGGCTCAGTTCTGTGCTATACAGTCACATGCAGTCTGTCACAGAGGGAGCTAGATCAGGACTAGATTTTAAATAATGAGTTTAATTTACTCATTATTCTTACTCCTTCGCCATCACCCCCCCAAAACAAAGAAAAAAATTATTATTATCCATTTCTACCAGTGAAACTCTTCTTATAATTGGCCTTAAAGACACAGAAAAATATCCCAGTTCAATTCTATAAATTGTTGATGCCAGTCCTGGAAATCTTAACATTTCTTTTTGTTTGAAAAGTACATATGTGCTTGTATACATATATTACAACTGAGAAAAGCTTCTGCTTAGCAAATAAAAGCATGTTGTCAACGGAAAATTTGTCACAATCCAAATTTTCTACAAGCTCTTACAATGGCACATTTTTCTAACAGCTTTTTTATGTCCCCAGTGTACTTGCTGAGAGTAGACAGATTCTGGGGGTTTACACAGGTTAAATTACCTTATGATATTTTATGATTGCTTTGGAACACAGCAATATATCTACTGCATCCAGTGCTGGGGTCCTAGGCACTAGCAACATTATTTAAAGCAGGGAGCTGTCATGAAGATTCTGCACTCACTCTCTGCCCCAATTCAGTTCAAGAGGAGGATACAGCTGCTTCATGTTTCCAAAGATTTTAGCAAAAGAAATCACATTTTGTGTTCCACACTTTTATTCTGCTTCTGCTATTTACACAGTTAGGATACAGACTGAAGTAAAGATCTCTTGCATTTAAAATGTGGTGAGATCTGAGCTCCAGCTGAAGGGAGAGGGTTCAGGAGCTGTAGTTTTATTATAAGTAACTTTGGACATCTACCCCTGATCTTTCCCTGGGCCTGGGATTATAACAGTTATTTTTTGCATTGATGGAGGAGGAAGAGAAAAAGAGGAACAAAATGTCAACACAGTGATGTGTTTAAAAGGTCAGAATTAAACATGAAGTTAGGTCTGCCATGGGACAGGACAGCAGTGCACTAAAAAGGGAATGACCATCCCTGAGGAAGTGTCCTGGCAGTTCTGCACCAGGGCAACAGCCAGGAGTTTTCACTGTGTCTGCCAGCAAGGGCACAGCTCCCTCCACAGTGGCATCAGGGACAGTGAAAAGCCAGCCTCTGTCCCCTACATGGACTCCACTCCTCTGCCCTGCTGCAGTGGCTCTGCACTGCCCCTTAGGCATGGAGATGTCACAGCTCCAGCCTCCTGAAAATCTGCCAGGCAGTTTCCAAGCCATGTCAGATCCCATCGACAGCAGACCTCAAGGCTCTTCTTTCCTGTATGAAAACAAAACAAATATCTGATCTATCCCTGATTTTACTTTACAATATCTGACTGGAAACACGTCACTTGTAAATATGGACAATATTTGACTTAATTGTTATTTTACTCAATATCTCAAGGCATATTCCCAAGGATTTTTGTTAATACTGACTTTAAGCAATTAACAGATGTGATTCTTCTGCCAAATGTTAATTAAGGTAGTATAGGGAACAATCTGTACTAGGACTAGATCTTTAAAGGATGTGCAGAAATTCTCCTTAAAAATCTGTTGCTTTTCCACAGCAGATAACAATCCTTTCCACTCATGTTATGATGAAACCTATAGGAATTTATAGGAATTTCGAAGCAGTCTGGACCCCAGAGGATACCATTAAGGAGCCTGCAGAAGACCTGTCAACAACTAGTCAATGCTCCCTCTCACCCATCCACCACCTAAAGCTAATTATGAACAAACACCAGTGAAATTATAATATTTGCTGTAGGATGATAAATCACAAAAGAAACAAACAAACAAAAAACCATAAAATCCAAACCAAAACAAACATAAAAAGCTCCAAACCAAACAAATTTTAAAACAAACAAACCACAACCACCAAAAAAAAAAAAAAAGCATAAAATCCACCAAAGTAGTTCTTAGTCACAGGGAAATATAAACAACAACAAGAAGCTTTCCCTGCTTCTTCTTCTTCTTCTTTTTTTCTTAATATATTTCATTTTGTTTGTTACGAGCACCATCTGCTGGATGCTGCCAGCTTGCACTAATATCCCTTCCTGGAGTGAGAACAGGTTATTTATTCACACACACAAGCTGGGTGAGGCAGACCCTGCTCCCACGTACAAAGACACCACCTTTTATATAAATATCCTCCCAATCTTCATAAAACATAAGCAACTGACATATGTTTTATAATTTATTTTTAAACACACGAGAGGCACTCAGCAGGTCATGGATTGCATCAGTGTTGGAAGTGCTAAAATAAATCAGTGGTCAGTGGTACAGCTGAGTGCTCCCGTATCAGGCACTAAACTGCTCTTACCTCCAGAAAAACACAGTGTGCCTGGGCAAAGCCAAGCTCTAATCCTAATTATCAGACTCGTGCTTACTTGGTGTTAAAAGGTGTAAAAAGAGGGGTTTAATCTTCCACTTTTGTTCTAGGCATACTACCCTGCCTTGTGACCACAATCTGATGTGTTTGCTCCTTAGAAAATCCCAACTGGATTTCTCCAAAATGTCTCATTTCACTGACTCTAGTACCTCCTCATTAGGGCCTATTAGACTTGTATAAGGAAAACACAACCTCATCTCATCTTGTAATCCTCAAGATATCCACTTTAGAAGACTTTCAAACTATGTGTATGCAAGCTGTGACAATAAAGTGTTCACACTGGTCTTTACTAGCTGCTGCCTAATTTTTTTTTACATTAATTTTGCAAACGTTAGGGGCTTTGGCAGGTATTCAAGCAAATCTTGGAGGAAAAATAGCAATATTGTACATTGTTATCTGTGCTGAGTCACTAACATACAATTATTATCTGTGTGGACCTGATACAATTATGAAGAGAACAAAACACTTTTGAGCAGAAAAGTATCCTTGACTGAGCTATACCTTGAAGAGGGAATGAGATAAAGAAGGAACCTTCTCTTCCAGAATTGTCTTTTATTTTTTGCCACAAACCCCCTGATTTCTCCCTGAAAACTGAAGCAAAATGAAATTGTAGCTAAGGGCAAAGGCAAAACTAACTAGTGCAGAGAGAAGGAGCAAAATAGAATGTCTTGAATCACATTTGAGAGGGATTCTATCCATGTGCCCTAAAATGCAAGCCATTTACTCCATAAAGAACACATGTCAAACAGAAACCACTTCAGGACAATTTCCACTTGTTATTTTTCCTTTGGTAGCACAGGATATATAGGCTAAATCAAATATATCGTCTACAGTGTTTACAATAAATAAATTCCTTCTACTTTGGATTTTATTTTGACTATATGAAGAATATGGGAGTCTGGATAATTGTATGTGTCTGCAAAGGGTACATCAAGAACCATCATTGTGAATGTTAAAACACTCTCATAATTTCCTTAGAGACTTTCTTCTCTGAAATGAAAAAGATTATGAAAAGTTTGGGTTTTTTCCCTTCTTTAGTCCCAGTGTGATTGCTCTAGCATTCCAAAAGATAATATTCAGGGATTTATAAGCAAAGAAATAGATTGCTGGGGTCAAAAAAAAAAAAAGTGAGAAATTATTTTACTCCATCATCAAAAGATAAAATCAACAGCACTTATTGTTAATAATTTACTCCAGATGGCACAGCACTATTGCCACTGTGATCCAATTGAAGTAGAAACAAAAATATTTAAGATTTATGGAAAGATGGAGGAAGCTGATGTTCTCATTGCCTGAGAATGTTCTTGCAATGTCTGATAACATTAAAACACATTTACTGAGGTAAAATCATGGTGTTGTGCCATAATATAGGTTGAAATGGATCTTTGGAAATCATGTATCCAACTCCCCACTTAAAGTACAGCCAGTTGCAAAGCTGAATCCAACTCTGAAACCATAAGGTGGTCAGGGCTTTGTCAAGCCAAACTTTGTATCTAAGGATCAAGATCCCACAGGCCCTCTGGGCAACCCATTCCAGCGATTTATCACCCTCATTATAGTAATTGGCTTTGTCTTACTTCTTAATTGGGATTTTAGCTGTCTGCAGCTTGTGCCCATTTCCCCCAGCACTGGAGGCTGTGCATCTCTAAGAGGAATCTGGCTCCACCATCACTGTAAACACTCACTAAACTGTTGGAGAAAAAGCAATTTATTTGCTCTTCTGTGGGCTGGACAAACCCATCTCTCCACAACAGTCTCCATGTCTCATGTGCCAGTCCCCCAGTCGTCTTGATGGCCCTCTGCCATACTCAGCTCAATTAATCACTGTCTTATTTGTACTGAGAAGCACAAATCTGGATGTAGTACTTTCAAGGAAGTCTTAGGACTGCTACACTGAACAGCCAGCAGCAATCACATCCCTCTTCCTGTGCCTGTGGTCCTACTAGCACAGTCCTTGATGTTCTTAGGCTTCGCTGCAATACATACAAACCAGATGCATATAAACCAAGCACTGCTGGCTATTGTGTTGCTCTAATATAATTGTAATGTTGTTGTGTTGGACTGTAACTGAATTTCCAGAGAAAATGTGTCATTAACTGCAGTTGTTGTTTAATTAATAAACATAATATGTAAGCCATATTATCTATTTTAAAGATAATATCTTAACAAAGTTCTGTAAGCTGGAGAATCCCTCCTACAAGCTATACAACAAAATACCATGTGGGAAGACACAGCAAATGCAACTGCAGTAGAAGCACACACCCCTTTGCACTGCTGCAGTCAGTTTTATCCAACATTAATGAAGTTTGTAGAACTCCTACAGAGCAGATAATTATTACATTATGCAGAGGGGAGGAACTGAAGCATAAATAAGCAACTGAACTAATTTTGAAGTCCGCAGTTATGGCCTAAATGACCTCTTACTGAGTGGGAGTTTTAGGAATGATTTAATTAGAGGAGAACTGGGTCAAGGCTAAATGCTTTTGAAAATCTCAAGCTACCTTTTCTAACTCAAGGTCAAGCAGAGAACAGAAGTCAAAAGAAGGCTTTTCTCCTAATCCTTTAATTTATTTATGCATGTCATACTCATAAACGATGAATCAGATTCTTCCTACCCAGGTCCTAACATCCCCATTGGGAGCAACACAGAGTAAAAAAAGGGGAAAATTGGTGAGTTCCACAGTTCTGAGGAATAAAAATAGTCAGCTAGAGAGTAGATGGATGTAATAGAATAAAGGTTTCTTTTTCAAACCATTTTGTAATTCAGATATTTAGTGTTTATGTACAATACATTGGTATCTAGAACACTTTTCACAAACTGCAAATAAATTATATCCCATGAACACCATTTTTATGAGAGCTACCTGTCAAACTATCTTTTCAACAACATATTTTCACAGCATGGTAAGACAGTTTGCTTACCTTCAAATCCTGAATTGTCTTTTAAAAGATGTAAGGACTTTTTCTTTCTATTTAATGATATGAATATTTTTTTAAGTGAAATAAAAGAGCTCAAAAATGTTCCTGGGTGAACAGGGAGATTTCCTTTTATTGTTTTCTTAGACAACATTTCAAGAATAATCTTGAAGACCTTAAAATTAGGGGTAATTATTGTATCACAACAAAAATTAACACTCTTGAAAATGTCAACTTTATAAAGTAACCAAACAGAAAAATCAGGAAATAACCATGCAAGTGATGAGTGCCACAAGATGGCACTGCTTCATGCCATCAGCTCGATTTTAAGTGTCCTAAAACTACAAATAGATTAACAGAGATGATAAAATAAAAACAGCAAAAGATACATGTATAGGCTTATAAATATGAAATTATATGAATAAATGAAAAAAATATTAAAAGGTTTCCTAAATAGAAGATTCCAAAGAAA
The DNA here is from genome assembly GCA_013399835.1 of Leptocoma aspasia. Classification (NCBI taxonomy): domain Eukaryota; kingdom Metazoa; phylum Chordata; class Aves; order Passeriformes; family Nectariniidae; genus Leptocoma; species Leptocoma aspasia. The sequence continues at coordinate 107,556 of VXAX01003395.1, forward strand.
TAGGGTAGAACTCATTCAGCAATGACATATTTGCCTCAATGATATCCAGAGGTGGAAAGGGCCTGGAAGTAAAGAACTCATTAAGATTATTTAGTATTAAAACTTTCATTGTAAGACTTAAGATTCAGGAAATATTTGTCCCCACAGCATTCCTCAACCTTTTTCTTTCCTTTGAAAGATAAAATTCATCTACACTGGTTTCTCTGGTCAGAAAAAGTATTTTGCAGAAGAAAGGAATTCTGTAGCATGGGCACAGACACATTTGTGCAGAGTGTGTATGAACCTTGTAGACAGGCCTAAGAAGGATTGTACCCAAACTTCCCAGAACAGCAGCGTGACACAGAGCACCCTGTTTCCATCCCGGAGAACAGGAATTTGTTTCAAGCTGGGAGAAAGGTGGATCAAAAGAACTCCTTGGGCACACCCAATACATTCAGTTTGGTATTGTTGGTTGAAACTTAAGACAGCTGATTCAGACCTAAAAAGTTGTGCCTGTTCTATTAGTGGGTTGCTCCATAAAGCTCAGGTAGCTTTATTACCCACATACCTGCATGAATGTCAAGATCAATTTTACCTGGAAGGTCTTGTCCTAGACCTTATTTGCATTTCTCAGGGAACATTCATTCACACTGACTTCACTGGGAAAATGTAGGCCATTAAATCTTTGCCTGGTTAGCAGTCTTAAGTTTTATGTACAAGTCCTCCTGGGGAGCATGTCACCCAATTAATGTACAGACTATCTTTATGTCAGTACAGGGGAGGGCAACTTTCTCTCTTGGGGGAAAATGTCAATTTATAATATATTTCAGGCATGTCTTAAAAAAACATGCCTGGGACATTTGGCTGAGTTCTGAGTTGCAATTCATCACAAGTAGAGATGTGTCTTCAAATAAAGCCAAAGATAAAAGGAAAATCTATGCTGAATTTAAAGGGATGTCTGAAATTCTTTCCTTTTTGGATTATTTAAATATTACCCATATTTTTACTACCTCTGTATTTGGAACATGCAGTAAAAGAAAATATTTAGCTATAAAATGTGCATGTCTCTGTACAACAATATTACCTCAAGTATGAAACATCAAATTTGATAAGCATTGCTAGAAGCCTTTTTAAAAAATATTACTTTGCTATTCTAAAATATTTCCTAGCCCTTTCTCAATAGTAGAACCATTTAGGTTGCAAAAGACCTTAAGATTGAGTTCAACCATCAACCTAGAACTGCCAAGTCCAGCACTAAACCATGTCCCTAATCTACACCACATCTACATGCCTGCAGGGATGGTGACTCACTTCCCCGTCCCAATGTCTGACAACTCTTCTAGTGAATAGATTTTTCCAAATATCCAATCTAAACCTACCCTGGTGCAACCTGAGGCCATTTCTTGTCTTCCTGTTGCTCCTTACTTGGGAAAAGAGATTGACACCCAAACCACCACCCACCGTGGTGAAGTGCTCTGGCACAGTCTGTCTTGAAAAGCTATGACTTCATTGATCAAAGGTCCACCCACCTCTACTATTGGAAAAAAGATTTTTAGGCATTTTTTTAGCGGCCTTCATGCATAAGGAAAGTAGAAAAAAAACCCCAAAAAGCGGGGGGGACTAGCATCAGGGATTTGGGATACTTTAATCTATTCGAGACAGGAAACGAATAATAAGTGTGAATCTTGGCAAAGGGTTTCTCAGCTCAGATCTTTATGTGTTTGCTGGGAAGGGAGGAGAGACAGGAGGGGGGGAAACAGACAGTGCTTGGAAGATTGGCTCAGGACCCTGAAATATGTGTTTGTAGAGAGTTCCTATTCTGCAGATAGTCCAGCCTTGTCATGTCTCTAAGCAACAAGATCTATAAAATGCACTTGCAGTAACAGAGAGTAAATTTTCTCAAATGTGCATAAATTTTAAGCCAGATCTGAATCTCTATTTAATGATTGCTTTCTTGTCACAGTAAGTAGGGGAATAAATATTGTCATGGCTTTAAGACCTTCATAAACCTTATTATTTTTCAATATTCATATACTATCTATAAAGTATTTATATTCAGAGTTCTGAGTAATGCTCAAAATTGTGAGCAATGCCCTTTACCTGAAAAATTCACTTCTTGATATTTTTCAGAGGCTAGTGCTGGCAGAATGTAGAAATCTCTGGATTATGGAATATTCATTTGTTATACCTTTACGTAAAATACACATTTTTTCCAGTGCTTGTGATCTAAATGACATGAAACATTTACATAAATAGTAATAAATGCATACTCTAAATCTGGATATAAATTGGGTTGAATTATGAAAAAAAAAATTCATAATTCAGTTAGAAGTACACTTCTAAATTGCCACATGCAAATATGAAGTATGTTACATACTTGTACATGTATATTTATATATTTACATAAGTATATTTATTTTTTATTTAAAAAGTCAGAAGTTAGATTTAAATCTTTCTAGTAATCCATAACATTCATTTTAAACTGTACAAGAAACAAAATAATATTTTTTAAATGGAAAACCAATGTTTTGAATATTAGGAATAAACCAGTATTTTTTGGACTTGAAAATTTGACTTTTTTTCTTTTTTATACCTGCATTAAGGTAACTGGTAACATTTCAATATGACCGAATAAGTCTACTATAATTGATTGAATTTTACAGCACAGAAACAGCATTCTCTAGCACAGAATAAAGAGAAGATAGTAACAGCTAAAATGACATATTAAAAGGTGTGAATTTCGCCATCATGGTACAGTTGGTGCTATTGAAGATAGGGGAGTTTTATTCATACATTAAATATGCCAAGGTAGGTGTATGGCAACAACATTCTGACTGGGAACATCAGAGGTCAATGTGTAGTCAATACAATTTGCTATATAACTCTATATAGAACAATACAAATTAGCTTGGTTGGACAGGAACCTGGGGGGGGTTCAGTGTCTGTACCTCGCTTGATAAAGTCTCCTTATTGATAACAAAAGTCTCTCATTGGTAACATCCTCTGGACTGGCTAGTCCTGTCAAATAATAATAAACACCAAGCACACGTACAGACTCCTACAGAAGCATAGGTGCCTCCACCTCGAGCTGAACTCCATCCTGGATGTATTGCTAGAAGACCTTTAGAGAGCTGATGTGATTGTCCATGCCTTGACTTCTAGGATTGTTGGATACGTGTTAGTGTTGACTTGGTCCCTACCTGCCACTGCAGAATGGCCTGGATCACCTCTGGTTTTGACACATCTCTTCAAGCCTTCTTGAAAAAGCAGTGAATATTTATGTGTGAGCAAGTGTACAGAGGATATTTTGAGTTTCAGTATCCCTTTACAGCACAAAAATCGCTCAGCAAGCACCCAACATCTATAATTTTCCTGGCACTGAGTAGCTTTAGTATCCTTTTTTTCCCCCTTTTCTTTTGTGGAATGTCTTACATAGTCTGGTCTCTGCTTTCAGATAGTTTAAATGGCATTCATCTGTCCTATTTTACATATTTTTATATAATCTGATCTCGTAGAATAATTTTCTAGTCAAGGAGGCTCTGACACATTTTTAGACTGCAATTAAATGCATCCTAAAGTGCGTGGTTAAAATAGGTCAGCCGAATCACATGTCCATTTCTCCTGATTGTTTATACAGTATGGCTAACTCAGGTGTACTCATCCAAAGTCAGGTCAGATGAATCATGCAATGTGGTATCCCTCAAGGACAGATTTGGAGGGAGGAGCTGCATTCCTTCCAAAGTGACTTGTTACCGCAGTGTTGTCAGAAGACAGAAAGATTAATTCTACTTGCATATTTGTATGAAGTATGATCGTCATTTTGCATGTTATTGTTTGTAAGTCTCAACAAGTGAAAAGTTTTACCGTGGGAAAATAGGTATATCATCATCAATATTCAACTGAGCATTTTAAAATTATTTGGTTTAAAAAGATGCAGATAATCATGCTTTCACAGCATTAGTCTCAAACATATGGCACAAAATTTGTTGGCTTTATGTCTTTCTGCCATTCTGAACACAGGAGTACAGCAAGCATTTTATGCAGCACAAGGGGGACCAGATAGACAATTACTTACTATGCAGAAAACCTAGCAGTGAAAGGTCCATGCCTCACATAAATTAATAATTTTAAAAGGCTTGAATTTAAACAGCTGGTTTATACCAGAATAATAATTATTATCAAGTGATTATTTTGTTCTGGTGCTAGGAGTCCTAGACCTAAATTTGCTCTGTCCTCTAAACAAAGACTGAGAGTTGAATGAGGCCTTGCTGGGATGAATATTTTAGCAAAGGCTTTGTTCAGCATAAAATAATCCTCTTCACTTTTGATCCAATTCATCAAATCTTTCTTTATGCAAATATAATTCCTAGTGAAACTGGATTGCACATGGATCAGTGAAATTATGGAAGTTAGAAATAACTGGCAGCATCTAAAAGTTCAGCAAACAGGAGCAGAAGAAAGAGTAGAAAGCAGGGATGAGGGGGCCTCACTGTCAAGCTGGCTTTGGTGTCAAGAAAATGCCACATGTTTTCTGCTAGGCAATAAATTACTGCATATGGCCATGACATATGCATATGCAAGTTGCTAAAGCTCGAGGGGCTGAACAACAACAAAATGACAGGAAAGTTGAAAATACCTCCCTGATGGAATTGAGGACCAAGAAATCCTTAAAGAAGGAAAAGACATGGAGGACTAAACCTGAATATCCTTCAAAGGCAGTTCAGAAGAACTGCATGAGCTGTTCAGATTTGTGCCAATTCATGTGCAGCATGGAGATTTAATACTGAAGGAGGTATATACATATCCTTAGCCAGAGGACTGTGAAGTACCTATTAGTTAGTCAGAGAAATGATGAGAGAAACCTTTAGAATCGAAATATTACATAAACGTTGCATAAATGTTACTAGTATTCTGATGAAAACTGTGTTTTTAAGCCTTTATGGCAGTATTGTTTACTTTTGCCTGTATGCCTTCTTAATAAGAAGGCTGGTCACTTTAGCAACTCCCAGTTGGATGCCCTGGTTCCATATCCCCAAAGCCTGGAACTTGCAAGAGTTGGACAGCACAGTAATGGATTCAAGTAAAGTTATGTTTAATACCTTGCTATTTCCCATGAATGGAAAACCGAGAGACTCAGAAAAAAAAGCTTCATAGACAGGAAAAAGAGATAGCAAAAAATAACCTGTGGTTTGCAGTAGTCAGGGAGATGTGAATCTTTATTAAAAGGGATGTTACGTGCCCTAAGAATTCTTTTGGCTCTACCTTTAAGGCACATAAATGAATATTGTAACATGGCATTTTTTGTTGCACCTTCATGCGTTCTATATTATCTACAACTATTGTGTCTCTGAGAAAGTTGTGAATATTAAATTTATTTTACTGTTTTGAATTTTTCATCCTAGCTTTTAAAAAAAAAAAAAAAAGGGGGAACAAAGGGAAAAAAAGCTTTAAACATGTATTCAAATGAAAGATAGTATCTATAAAAAAGATCATCTTGAAATAAGCCAGTAGACCTCCCAGGAATGCTCTATTACAAATATTGTCGCAGTTGGAATGAATACCTCGTGCAGCCTAAGCCTGCTACCATAACTGGTCTGACTCTGTTACAAGGCATCCCAACAGGGGAAAAAAAAATAAAAGGAAAAAAAGTAGGAACATTTTAAGGACGTGCAATGACTCTTAAGGGCTCTCCTCATTGACTATGACACAAACATCTAATGTTCCTAGTGTCACTTTCTACAATCAGCACTTTAATATGTGCAGTAATTTATTTTTTTTTAAAGGAGATCCTATTTCAGTAGATCTTTTGTAAGGACTTTTAAGGACTGGTTGCACAGAAGTTGCCAAGACCCATATTTGCCAGTTCTTTGAACAGTTAAGCCTTCTCTCAAGTGACCTCTCTGGTTGCTGTTAGGCCACCAGCCCTACATTTTGTTCCTTTTCTTTTAGCATGCTTATAAACAAAAGTAACTGCAAGTGTGTATCTATAAAGAAGAAAAGCCATACAAGGTTTGATCAAGAACCAATCTGTGCCTTTACAACTGCCTACAAACATTTGACTTGAGACAGACCGCACATTACATTCGAATATCTGTAGTGCCGCATGTGGATCTCTGAGGCAAAAAGTGATGAAATGTTCCTGCACGCATTTGCAGGTCTGACAGAAACACTGGCCTCTGATGAAGATTTGGAACAGGCATATACAAAAAAAAAGCCACTGGATTTTTAAGTAACTGCTAAGAAGAACAATTACCACTTTCTGACATAACCAGTGGGAAGACAGAATTTAGGAGCTTTGCTCTTCTCAGAAAACTTTTTGCTTAAGCCTTAGATATGCTATATGTCATTAAAATTAATGTTTCTAACAGAAATATACTGTTAAATAATTATAACAGGACTGCATTTTGCTGGCCTTGGCCACATGGCACCATGGCCATGACTGACCCTGTTCCCCCATCCTGGCCTCTGGCACTGGGAGCGGCGCTGGCGGAGCGAGGGCACCCTTGCTGCTCTCCAAACCAGCCCCTGCCCCACACCCTGCTGCTCCATGACACTTCCTCTGAAACCCAGAAACCCCCAGCCCTTCCCAAGGTGCCTTCTGCAGAAAATGAATGGAAGAAGCTCAGTATGCCCTGTCCTTTGCAGGGGACCTCCAAGGGCAGCTTTGATCCCAGGGAGAGGCTGGGCTGCTCTGCTCCCACCCTCCGTGGGCACCAGGAAGGTGTTGACAGTTTGTGCTCATCACCAGGCTGAACCAGAGAGCGTCTTCCTGATTCCTAGAATGGGCTTGATTTGTGAAAATAGGGTGTAGATGCTTGCTCTAAAATGATAGTAATTTTAAGGAAAGGTTTAAATCAAGGCTGTAGGAAGCACAACCGATGAAATATTGAGGTATCTGTGAAATAAAGTGGGGATTCTGAGAACTGCTTTCCAGATTAAGATGTCTAATTTCAGCCTCAGCCACAAATACCACAACTTACACTCATCACTATGAGCATCACCTATATGTTTTGAGGTGACAGCTGCTACAGAAAAAAAAATATTTCTGGAATCACAATACAACTTCGTGAAATACATTGTGAAATTTCTTCTTTTTTTTTTTTTATAGCACATATCACTGCTATAGCTATGTCAATTATCCCAGCCCTTTATTGCTGTTCTTAGCAACTTATCCAGGCCATGATAGCCATTATGACTTGCTGAGATGCACATAGCACAGCACAGTACTAATGCTCCAGCTGTGAATGGGAAATCAGGGATGCAGTAACATTTTTCCCTACTGCATGCAGGTAATAATTAAAGCTACCAGAGATTTTCTTCATTAGATTCTCCCATGGCTCCCTGAATTCCACTCCCAAACTTTATTAAAAAACAATCTGTGCAATGTTTTTCTGTGCAAGGTATAAAGTCCCCTTGAGAACAATTGTTTCTGAAGTGATGGGCTTTGGTTGTGCTTTAAAGTGGTTTTAATATTTCTGTATATACAGGAACACACGTCACTGTACACATGCAAGTACTTTGTTTGCAGTTTGGGTTTTATCAGCCTACGCTAGCATAAACATACCCTTGACAGTTATGTGACTGTGTGGATACAGTATCATAACATTTTAAGACTTCAAAGATTAATTCTCCCTATTAGAGGGTTTTTGGGGTTCTATTATAGCACAAGAAATAGTTACAACCAGAAGGAAAGGGAATCAGAATGTTCGGGTTTATTTAAGAAAATCTAATTAATATTGCTGCTCATTTTCAGCTCTTACTTTACAACTTCATGTTTCGTGTTTTCTACATAAAACCTCCTCTTGGTATATTTGTGACTTTTCTAAACACTGCATACTAAAAGTTCAGTGCCAGCTAACTTTGCCTTCTATCAATTTTTTCAGTGACAAGAACGTGTGCACATGTGTTTCCTGCTCGAGGTGAGATTCGTATTTACAGGATATGGAAAGTTAGCATGACAAAAGTAATGACTGTGTAGAAGGAAACTCACTTTCGTTAGCAGGCATCCTATTTACTCTGCTGTCACCTCCCATGATACGCCACATGCCATTTCAGACACCAAAGTTCTTTTAGTGAAAACTTCCTGCACAGAAAATGGAAACTTTGACAAAAAAAAAAAAAAAAAGCTGAGTTTACCCTGAGTGAAAAGTTTATCAGTGAGATTTTCCTCAGATCTACCTCAGCTTCTACTGAGCCCACTGATCACATATGAACTTGATCACAGAAGATTATGAAGAATTATTGGGTGTAATTAAAAAAANATCAATTGGTGCAAAGACCACTTTTAAAAAAAATTTTTTAGGGTTTCTAAAAAACAAGAAGAAAATAACTATTAATTTGAGTGTTGCAAGAAATGGTAAGCTTTGCATCTTTGTTTTAAAAATGAAAGTTTTGGATGCTGATGCCACCGCAGAATCACCTGCAACTGTTTTTTTGCAAAGGCCATAACACTAAAATTTAAAAGGATGTCATTTACCTACATGGCAAATTATATCCTGTGAAGCGAGATTTGACCATAAATCAGCTCATATGAATGACTGAATTTAGAATCATGGAATAATATTCTTCTCTGCTCTGTGATGCATGAATTTAATTTTGCGCAGTGGCACGGATCACTGAAAATTACCATTTCCAGGGTTATGGAAGAGCTTGCCACTGATTAGAAACCATTGAGTGCACCTGAATTTAGGAACAAAAAGGCTGAGAATCAGTATAAAGATGTGAAGTTCTAGCTTCTGGGAAAAAAAANAAACCCAATGCATTCTACTCACTGAGAGGACTGGCTGTCTTCAAAATACTTTTTGGAAAACCTTTTAATTATCACTGAAGCTTAATTTTTCTGGCAGTGGCTGAGGAAGGATTCCTGGACAGAGGAATAGCATCCAGTGGGATTGGACAATGATCCTCAGCAGCTATCTATAGAATTACTGTGGGATACAGAAGGACAGCAGTAAGTTTGCATTCATAAATCCTCATTAAATGGACGCAGAGACACAATCACTGTGTTGGAGACAACACATTCAAGCCAGTGGCTGGATTCATAACAATGAGGGAACCGCAGGGCTCACAGTTACTCTGCCTACAGATGGGCACCAAAGGAACTGGAAATTTAAGAGAAATAATTTTCCATGTACTTAACTCTCCTACAAGTCCTTTGCACTTAAAAACCGGGCTCCATGTGATTGCAACTCAAAGCACTGAAATTAATTTTCTATAAATTAATTAATATAATTTTAATAATTAAATTTANTTAATTTGAGTGTTGCAAGAAATGGTAAGCTTTGCATCTTTGTTTTAAAAATGAAAGTTTTGGATGCTGATGCCACCGCAGAATCACCTGCAACTGTTTTTTTGCAAAGGCCATAACACTAAAATTTAAAAGGATGTCATTTACCTACATGGCAAATTATATCCTGTGAAGCGAGATTTGACCATAAATCAGCTCATATGAATGACTGAATTTAGAATCATGGAATAATATTCTTCTCTGCTCTGTGATGCATGAATTTAATTTTGCGCAGTGGCACGGATCACTGAAAATTACCATTTCCAGGGTTATGGAAGAGCTTGCCACTGATTAGAAACCATTGAGTGCACCTGAATTTAGGAACAAAAAGGCTGAGAATCAGTATAAAGATGTGAAGTTCTAGCTTCTGGGAAAAAAAAGTGTGAATGGTTCACTAGTTACTAAAATAGATCGAGTGTTACAACAGCAAGAGCTTGTAGATGTTACTTGTGTAATAAAAATATGGGTGGTAGCAAATTATATTGCTGTGAAGAGCAGATGAGGAGAGACGCCTACTGAAACCTGATGCTGCCTTTGAACTTTAAAATTTTGACTTAATAAGCTTTGCAGTGGCACTGCTTAGCAAAGAGCTGTGACGAAGGGCAGATTTGTTTCACAGCAGAGTTGCTTTATTAAAAATCCTCAGCATTTCCATAAAGTCCTGATTCAGAACCAGAAGGAGGAGTTACACTGAACTTGACTGCTGACCTGACAGTGAGAATGGAGCTATTGTGCCCAGGACTGAATATGCATATCTGTGCTTCTCTCCGAGCTCCACAGGGCAGCTCCCCTCCAAGGGAGAGGAGCCCTTTAGAGATCTGAAAGCTGCTACTGCCAGATACTGAAACCCTGAAACAGACCCTAAACTCTGTAGGTTTCATAGCCATCAAGAGGTTAAAATACAACTTTTAACCTTCTCCTTTTTTTTCCCTCTGTCTGCTGTAGGGTAATCAATGGACTGCAAGCCATGTGCAGCAGTGTGGCCCATGGCGTCATCTTTGTGCTATTCAGCAAACTGCAAGCTAGATGTGCTCAATTAGTAGTGAAGATTGTCAGGGAAGCAGAGCTGGAAATGCTTACTTGGTACTGCATGAATTGAACCTGCTTGTCTGAATAAAATACTAATTACTTCACTGACTCTTTTGCATTAAGTCTTCTCTTTATGCTGTGCTTTACTTAGTGGGAAGGAGTTAGTACAATTCAGCACAAAATGTGATACAAACTAATGCTTGGGAAGGAAAAAACTCTAATGGCACATTAAGTGTTGTCAATTGCATGGCTTTCTCTGTTATTGCTGAGCTTTCAGGATAAAGAAAATACCATCTGTAATCATTGGCTGCACAAATAAAACACACAGAAAGGAAATTCATTCCCTCATCTTGAACCTCAGAAAAATGCAGGGCTCTTTTCTGCTCTGCATGTGTTACTAGGAAGACTAGCATGCAACTAAATCACATTTTTTCCCTAGATTTTAACTGAATTTCAAACTCTGTGATGCAGATAGATCTGCTTGTGATTTGATCTAGCAATGATGACAAGAAAAGCTATTTTACTTGACTTCTTCTGTGCCATACTTGAGACACAGAGACTGTTCTTCTCTAGGAAATTTTTTAATCCTTTTTCAGTTTTCATCCTGATGAAAGCTGTGGTGCAGTTAAGCATTTTCTTGTTAAGGTTGCACTGAATCAGAGCTCTTGGTTCTAACAGATCCTTCTAAAAGGGATACCAGCAGCAGCAACCACTTATTTTAAACAAAGACATGCAGAAAATACACTGAAAGACTTAAAGAATATGCTTCAATCCATTTTTACGTTACATTTGTTTTATACAAAATCAATTGTTCTATAATTCAGTGCTCAGTTGCTCCTCTAACAACTGAATGAAGAGAATTTTTGTCATAGGAGAAATAGTTTTCTATTGCCACCTATTAATTAGCTAGAAAAGCCTGTTTGCATAACCTGTTATCTGAAAAAATAGTTTATTTTGCAATGAAGTGACGAACTGAAATCACTCTACAGGGTAGAACTGAAGGATGTCTAACTAGGACCATTGCAAGCAGCAATGCCAATGCAACGAGACCCTCTGAGTTCTTGTCACCAGTGGTGAGAAGCTCCTTTCCCTAGAATGAAAGTTCAAGGCAACATCATCTTGGAAGATGGCTTTGTGGGCTTTGGAATGAATGGATCTCCAAAGATAAAACTGGGAGGAGGATGAGATTGGGAAAGGTGATGTTATTGACTAAACAGAAGAAAGTGAGATGGCATAAGATATTTATTTCTTAATCAGAGCATTTGATGGGAAAAATGAGGCAAAGATTTACTTTCTATTGCTTATCTCTGCTAGGGGGGAACTAATAGCAGCTTTCTAAGGCCCTTGAGAAGGTTATCAAGAAGACCCATCCCTTCTGCATCCCTGGAAGTTTTCAAGGCCAAGTTGTATGGAGCCCTGAGCAATGTGGCCTCATGGAATTAGATGATTTTTAAGGTTCCTTCCAAGCAAACCACTCTGTGACTGCTTCTAGGAGAGGGACAGGCTCTCCTGAGTGGTGCATGGCAGGTGGAGGACTTTCAACATATGTATGCTGAAAACCGAAGTTCAGACTGGTTCTAAGGCAGTGTCCTCAATGCAAGGACAGTCAGAGCAGAACAGCTTTCTCACAGAGGCTGTGCTGTTTACTTTCTTGAGGGTTTTCAAGATCCAACTGGATAAACAGAGCAACATGGTCTGAGTTGACCCTACTTGGAACAGGATGTTGGATTAGAAACTCCCTGAGGTCCCTTCCAACAGGAATTATTTTATGACCCCATGAGCCTATGATTTTTCAAATTTTTGTGGACACAGGTCTTTTTCCACACATATAAATGAAGCTTCCATTTATCCTTATAATTGACTCAGAATTAACTACTGTTCATTATAAATCTGTTTGACTGCTGGCTATTGACTTTCCATAATTACTGTGTATTTATCTTTCAGTTTAGTGATATTTCATTTCATCTCATCTACATATAAACTCAATGCTTGTAAGAAGATATGTAAGGTTATTTAGAGAACTCAGAAGAATATGTTCAGCTTTTCTAGTTCAGATGCCAGAAAAGGCCAAAATACTTTACTAAGAATAAAGATATTTACTTTTTTTTGAAGTAGATTTAACATAATCTAGCCAAAGGATGGTATATGAGCGATAATCATTCTAATTTTAATAAGACAGAAAAAAGAATAATGCACTTTTGGGAAGTGAAGAAAGCATTATATCAATGTTCCTAACACTTCTATTGCTGTGCTGTTTGTATTACATGCTAGACAAATGATAGTCTAGGCTTGGAATGTTTAAATTGCAGAGGGCTTAAATTGTTTTCATGTTGGCACCATCTCAAATGGAATCTAACAGTACTGATACACTTATATTTTCTTTGGATTTTTGCACTTCTTTTTAAAGAGGTAGCATTCCTGATTCTTCAGATTTCAGGTGAAAAAAATAATTATAGGAATGTCCGGATTTTTTGTCAAACTACATGTAAGACAGTTTTAAACTTATCTTCCTTGTTCTCAGATAAATAAAAAAAAAAAAAAANNAAAAAAAAGAGAAAAGAGAGAGGCCAGTCTCCTACTGGCTTGCATGTAGCATAGATGTTCTACATTTTGTGAAACATGGACAAAGAGAAAAAAGGGCCCTGCAGAAAAAAAAAGTCACTAGATTTATACCAAGTGATTTTTATACATCCTGATACAGCAAAGAACAGACAAATCCAACTGACTTTGAGAAAAGCTGTACTTTGTGTGCTTTAAGTTATTTGCTATAGCAGAAGAGCCAGGAGGAATTGTAGGAGAGCTCAGTCTTTTAAATTCCTTGAGTTTGCTGGGCACTAAGCAGATGCCCACTCCAGGAACAATCAGCCCATCTCTCTGCACACTGTGCTGCAGGCTGTCACATCCACTCATATCTTCCTCTAGAGCTGACAGGGTGAGCACATCTTAATATGGTTCAGTCAAAATGGAGTGACCCAGGAGAGATCTACTACGCAAACTGTTTAATCTAACCTGTCTCGTTTTGACTACAATAGCAAATCACCCCCACAAATCTTTGGGGACAAGGAACAGAGGCAAGCTGTGAGTGGTGATGTGGTGGTACCAATACAGTGGAACTGAGAAGATGACATCCATTCACACCTTAATGCTCCTGCAAAGGAGGGTCTGGATCCTGCAAACCCTTTCCAAATAGTTTATGCAAGACAGGGTATTAGATCATATTTGGTTCAATGTATTCTTTAAACAATGGTGCTGCACACATAAAGCATTCACTAGAAACAGGATTTAAAGTTGCAAAGTTAAGATTTTAGGAATTAGGAAATACCAGCATCAAGATTTTCACGTACATTTCCCATAGTCCAGTTGGACACCTACCTTTTTTTCTGGCTGAAAAGCAGAGGCTTGGGGAATTGGTTTATAAACAATGGGCATTCATGTATATGGATTTTGCAAAAGTTGGACCCACACTGATATATGAGAAATTCAAAGCCTGGCTTTTCCTATTACAAAAGACAGGAATATAATTTAGCAACCCAACTGTTACTTCAAAACGCTTGTGTAATTTCCTATAATAACTGCTCATCACTTCATACACCTTCAAATTGGAGTCCTGGCCTTTAACTTACCTACAAAGATTTCAGCTCAGTTGAAGTTTGGTGGCTGCCATGTAGCAATGGGGCAAAATTAGATGGCTGAAATTTCCATTTCCATCACCTCTGTCCTCCTCTCCTTTGAAAGAGCCTGTTGTACTCAGGGAAAGCTCTACTGCTTATTTCCTGAAGTATATTCTGAATATTGTGTTGGCCAGTAGCAATATGAATGTAAACTGAAAGAAGGATCCTAGGCCACCTGAAAAGTTCAGGGGCTCAGGAGTTGCTTCAGAAACATTCTCTTGCTATATGTACATTTAACTCTGACACAAGCACAGGAAAAGTGACTGAGGACCATTTCAGTTGTCTAATTTGAATTTATTCTGGGTATAACTGAGTCCTACTGGTCGGCAGAGGAAAATAATTTTAGGAGTAGAACAATAGCTATCGTGTTCACTGAGGAGTAACTGTAGGGTTGTGGTTCAGTTTACCAGCCATGCTGCTAGAAAAAGCTTCATTTATTGTTGTTGCTTTGAAAGGAACTACTTAGGCCTGGCTGTTCAGAGTATTCAGATTCCATGATTTTGATCCAGGGTGAGAGCTCTTGAGGAACATTAATTTAAAAAAACCAGGAAAGAATAATCAACTTTTATAAATATTCTGCATTTATTCTGCATAGGGTATTATACATGGTACATTTCTATAAACAAGCTTTGTCCCTGATGAACTCCATAGATCTTACCAAAAATTAAAAAAAAATGTTTTGTAATACTAGAATATACCAAAAATACACAGATTTCTGTAAACCACCTTCTATAGCAAATGTAAAAAAAAATAACCGACACATAACCACCAAAACCAGAAGACAGCTCTCTGAAAAATGTCCTTTCAATGACATTCACACATGATATAACACATATATATAGCACTTCAACTTTGTGTTGCTGTAGATGCTGTGTTAGCTTCTCAAGCTTTCAAGTCAGCATTCTTAGGTGTGGGAATGTTGGGAGCCTTTGCTCCTCTGCTTCTCTCCATAAGTTCTATGTGAGTTTGGTGAAAAATACAGGATTTTCAACACAGAAAATAGCAGAGAAGAAGCAGGGCTGTGGTTTGGGATAATCGTGACTTCACAGGACTCAGGTTGGGTTGCTGCTTGCTTTCCATGTTTGAGTAAAAAAGTATGTGACTCATGCCAGATACACATCTAAACTGGATAAATACACTGAAGAAAATGTCTAAGGGATTATTTTAAAAAAAATCTAACTCAACATAAATTCCTAATCATCTATCTATAGCTCTGAACCATGGAAGTTATCCATCTTGTATTCTCGTGATTCCTGCAGTATTGGTTACCTCATTTGCATAAAATGAATAGAATAAATTGTTACGAATCCAAAAATATACGGTTGCCAGGATACATCTTGCTCGATGCAAATGGAAATGGGTTTGTGCCGACCAGCTTAAAGTAGTTTGGAACTTAGACATTTTCTCATTAACATCAATAGTGATAAATGAAACATTACATATCCAGTGAGTTATTGGAATTATTAGTATTTGTTTGGCAAAAGGAACATTACATCAAGCAAATCTGAACTAATGGCTGTACATGTAATTCTACTAAAATACCCTGAGGTTTTACTGTAGAAGCAGCATTCAAAGTGAATATTCCATGCTTGCTTCTTTACAAACTTTTGAATTTAACTGGTTTCTTGTTAATTGTTTTTATGATTTTCAGTGCTACAGCCTTAACAACAAGCATCTATCAGTGTATAGAAATACTATTATTATGCTTTGTCCATGCATAATATGTGGGTAAAGTAGTTATAGTTGACAACCATATAAAAAAAAAGTCCTAGGACCTAACCACATTTCTATACAATGACATGGACACACTCTTATTTAATGTATATTATTCTGAATTGCTAAAAAATGACAAAAATATAATTTATTTTTATTTTAAGCATAATATTTTATAAATCTCAAATTTTTAAGCTGTACACATGCATATCAATATTTTTAAAAGCCTGTACAAGAAGTTAAACTATATCACTTTTTTGAGTAAATTTGTTTAATTTGCATTGAATGCCTAACGAAGATAATTAATGCAAAAATAATTACATTTTATTGTTTGCCATTCAAGTTGTATACATGTCTTTAAAAGGGGATTATATATCCTATATCTTGACTTCCAAACAGGTTGATAAACAGGGATCAGAGTTCCAGCTGTATTCAGATGAGACTCCAGTGTTTTTGGTGAGTGGTGTGGCTGCTCTAATCTGCCATGGCTGGTCCCTTGTCAGCAAAGGGCTGGCTGCCCATGCCTCTGCCAGTGGCATGTGCCAGTTGATACAAGAGAGAAACTGGGGGTTACTACAGTCAAGGCTCAGTGTGCTCTGAGAAAAAGAAAAACTTCATGCTGAAGATACCTGAGACAATTGAGATGAGGAAGTTTACCCCCTTACTAATGGCTGGTTCTTTGATAGGAGAGAAAAATACTGATAAAGCCACAGCAGCACTGTTCTTTCATAGGAAACAATTTCAGACACAATTCAGAGTTGTAAAATTATAGATTAACTCCCTCCTCTCCTCTTTTGATTTGTTGTGTCTTGGAAGCTACTGGCTTCACTCCTAATTTTCAGTCACATAGCTGAAAAAGAAGATTATGTCCCTAAATTATAAAATAGCACTGAGGCTCCTCTTCACAAGTTACTATTGCAAACAATATCAGTGGTACTGTGAATTATACAAGTGATGACAGGATCGTACTGAATATTCATATAATTTACTTCATAGAATATATAATTATCTTTTTTTTTCTGTGTTAACCACAAAAATAAAGGGCTTCCAGACTGAGGAAATGATTAAGGGGCTGATGGAATGGACACTGAAATTAAAGACCCTCTCCTTTGAATTTGGTGATTTCTGAACAGAGCTCTAAACCTTTCTTTTCCTGAAAATGCTCTTTGTAATAACCTATTTCCTTTCAGTCTGCATAGAGCTAAAATGAGAATTAAGGAAGATTTCCTTTTATTCTACAAATAAACTCCCACATGTAATACTGGAGAAAAGTGCTAGATAAATACATTAGTTCTGCTTAGCAAGTTAAACACCAAAAGCTGAAAACTCGTGTGCCCATCTGTTCTGAGACTGCTGGTTGCATCCAGGTGATTTTGAATGCAATTCTGCATAAAGCCATGAGTTTCAAGACTTGGAAGGCACTATACTCTACAAAAGACTAAACAACACTGTTCCAGGTAGATAAAAATACAAGTATTTGCCAGTATTGCAGATGACTTTTATGAATAATTCCTGTTTAAAAAAAGAATCTATGTCACTATTCAAATTTCAGCAGATGTTATAAGGCCAGCACCTAAAAAAATCCAGAGATTGCTGCTATGCTGCTATGTCCCAGCTGAGCCATGGCAACTGGTTGTGTATACATTGTCATAACCATGATACAAAATGTGTTAAAATCCCCTCAGATTTCAGACTGCAAATCAATTTGGATGGGATTCAGTGTGAGATTCAGACGCCTAAGTTTTGGATGTCTGTCAGCAGGTGTCTTTGGCTAAGTGACTTGAATTTCCACTGCAGTGATGACAGATTCACTTAGGTAGCAATGGGCATTCTGACCTACATCTACAGGTCACAGGACCTACAGGTGCTTCTGGAAGATGAGTAGAAAATAAGGCAAGATAACCAAGGGTAACTTCAAAATCTCTGGATGTTTGTGCCTATCCCACCCATGGATCAGGGCTGGGGTAGCTTTAAGCTGTGGTAACCAGACTGTTACTGGCTGGCCCATTGCATTGCTCACCAGAGAACTGATTTTAGATGCCTGCCTGCTTCTTACTACTTCATGAAAGCACCAGACCTGGACTTTAGGACTGTCTGTAATGGGAGATCAGACACCTAAATAATGTCTAAGAAACAGAGGTATCTGTATACCCAAATTTAGAGGCACAATTTGCCAGTGCAAGCACATCCTGAGAAAGTTTAGGGTGCTTGAGGTATAGGGATAGGGCTGGTAGAGATGACACAGAAAATGATGGGTATCCTGAATCTCTTCAAAGGAAAAACTGGGTGACATGTGAGATCACTGACAGAGTCTAAGTGATAAGAAATTACTTTACTGAGGAATCTGATCCCTACCCAATGTGCTGCAAACTGAATTTGTCTCACGCAAACACTAAGATAACAGTTTCACACAGACAGTTGTGGCTTGGCTACTATGCCAGTAGGCAGTTAAATAATTGTTTCCTGGTCTCTAACGTCATGGTCCAAAGCTGAGAATCTGAAATCTATCACTCACCTGCCATTTCCCCTACAGGCTGATCAACTTCAGTCTTATGCTAGTACGTGACACCACATGTAGATGTTCTACAGCTCATTTCATCAATATCTAGCAATCCCTTTATTTTGGCAGGATTTAAAAGTTGGATTTTTCTAACTCCTAAATATTACCTGTATGCAGAACAAAAATATTCTCCTGGCTAAGTCCTTGATGTATTCAGTGCAGACAACTTGAGAGCATACATAGCATGCAGTCATAGAGTCAGGATATTTCCAAAAGATGGGTGACAGCTGCCTCTTCTTTTGTAAAAGCATCCAGCTCAAGACACAACCATTATAAAGCAGTCAGAATGGATGCCCCAGAAAAATAATTAAAAGGGGACATTACGTTGCTAGCTGGGACTCTGAGGTTCAGTTCTTTCTCCTGGTTCAAGTTTTCCATGTGACTGTTCTTCCAGCTTGAAAGTGGAGCAATGCTATTTACTTCTTTTAAAAGGTACTTTGAGACTTGTGGGTAAAAAATGCAAGCCAGCAGCTCAGTGTTCTACTAAGCTGCGGGATCTAAGGGTAGCTATACTAAATGTGCTACAGTACAGAGACACAGCCTTTTAATAGACTAAGTATGTCACTTGAATTATTTTCTAACTAGAGAATTTGGAATTTTCAGACTAAAAAAAGAACAATTCGAGGACATCTGGATGAAGCCTGGGTAAAGGGAAGAAGTTAAATCATGAAAGTGATGCTGCTCTGGAGTGCTTGCTCAGAGGGAGGGACAGGCCAGAGGGTCAAGCCAGCAGCAGGCCCTACATGCTCACAGCTCCACCAAACCACCCCACTTTGCAGCGCTCCAAAACTTGCCCTTTTCATGAGAATCACACCTCTCTGAGCACGCAGCTCTCCTCAACACATTTGCCCGAAGCAGAACACAGCTGTGAACTCAGGTCCACTGGCACAGAGCTGTGACGGCTTTGCGGTCAGCATCACAGCTTCTCACATTTGAAGAGCTCAGCAAGCAAAGCCCTTAGAACAAATGAGCAGGTATTTCTGTAGCGTTCTTCTAATATTGTCACTTTTTGTTTTGTTTTGTTTTTCTTTTCTTGCTTTCTCGCTCTAAATGACGCACAGACTGGCTTTTGGGGAAGGGGGAAACCAAGAGCTGCACAGTCATTCTGGCGACTTTAACCTCATTTAACCCTCAGCACAGCAAGAGGAAGTTCAAACTATTTTCACGAGCTGTGAATGGGCTCAGATCTGGTTTTTACGTCTTGAGGAAGCGCTGCGTTCTGCAAAGCCAGAAACACAAAAAAATGTATGTGAAGTCCCGAACTCTAGGGTTTACACACAGACACCGTCCCGTCCCACTTCCCCCCCACCCCACAACAGAGGCCACCGGAGAGAGGGGGATNCTTCTCTCGGCGCCCCCGCATCGCGGCGGGGCGGGGACGGCGCGCTGCAGCCCCGGAGTCTCCCCGCTCCCCTCGCCCTCTGAGCCTCCGCAGCCGCCTTTGTGCCTGCTCTCCGGCCCCGAGTCACCCTGCCCGCGGTGCCCCTGCCCCTCGCACCGCGGGGGCTGCGGGGGTGGCGGGGGGAACCNCCTATTCATGAGAATCACACCTCTCTGAGCACGCAGCTCTCCTCAACACATTTGCAGAACACAGAAGCAGAACACAGCTGTGAACTCAGGTCCACTGGCACAGAGCTGTGACGGCTTTGTGGTCAGCATCACAGCTTCTCACATTTGAAGAGCTCAGCAAGCAAAGCCCTTTGAACAAATGAGCAGGTATTTCTGTAGCGTACTTCTAATATTGCCACTTTTTGTTTTGTTTTTCTTTTCTTGCTTTCTCGCTCTAAATGACGCACAGACTGGCTTTTGGGGAAGGGGGAAACCAAGAGCTGCACAGTCATTCTGGCGACTTTAACCTCATTTAACCCTCAGCACAGCAAGAGGAAGTACAAACTATTTTCACGAGCTGTGAATGGGCTCAGATCTGGTTTTTACGTCTTGAGGAAGCGCTGCGTTCTGCAAAGCCAGAAACACAAAAAAATGTATGTGAAGTCCCGAACTCTAGGGTTTACACACAGACACCGTCCCGTCCCACTTCCCCCCCACCCCACAACAGAGGCCACCGGAGAGAGGGGGATGGGATCCCTGCGAAACGGGGAGGGTTTGGGTCAGCGCCGATGTCCCCGGGCGGGGCGGAGCGCGGGTGACAGTCACACGCACCCCTGCCCTGATTCCCCTGAGCGGCCAGCCCAGCGCCCCGACCCGCCGGCTGGGGAGCCAGGGGGTCCCCGCGTACGCTCTGCACGGGGTGGGAGACCCGTCCNCCCGGGGTGGTGAGCGCCGGGGGCTGGATTCGCCCCCGGCCCCGCTTGGAGAGGCATCGGGTGCGGTGCGAGCCCGAGCGGAGCCTCCCGATTGGCCTCGCCCAGCCGGGGAGACGCTTCCCCGGCCACTGGGCTCTCCCGGGGGCAAGTCTCCGGGTTTTCGCTGCTGGCCGGTGGGTGCCGGGGCCGCCGCGGCCGCAGGGACGAGCAGCGCCGGTGCGGAGCCGGCTGTGCCCGCGGCGGGGCCCGGGGAGCCCGGCGGAGCTCCGCGCTGGCCCGGGGTGTCGGTCAGACAGCGCGTCGCTGTGCCTGGCTGGACTGAGTGCGGGGCGGGGGGCAGCGGGGGCAAAGGGAGATTAAGCTTCAAACTTTGATTTTACCGAAAACTTTCTATTCCAGCTGCTTGTGATTGCTGGATGCAGGGTGCCGTAAGCGAGGTGTTTCCAGAGGGATGTTCCTAGACAGGAGATGAAAGACAAGCTCTGTAGTGCTGCATTCATCTCGTTTAAATCGCTGTCCACGTTGGGAGGTGTTACAGCGAACAGATAGCACGCTTGTGTCTATTCTTCCTATTATTATTTTTCTCCTAATTTGATTCCAAGACTGTTTAGTTGTATTTATTTTTATCTGGGGCTTTTTTTGCTAAGGTCTGGGTAATACATTGTGCTACTGTGTAAAATCGAATGCTCCGCAATTCACTGTCAACACATCGAGGCTCTTAACTGCACATGGTTTCCGTGGTGCTGCTAATAACTTGCCGAGGGTGGTGATGTGAGTTATTTCCAGTCTGTTCCCGGTCTCTAATTGCCACACAGACCATCTTTACACTCTGTTTTTGTTACCAGTTCTAAAGTCAGTTTATATATCTTTGGGGAAAGGGTAGGTTAAGCGGGACAGAGATTGCTTTGCTTTGCTTTGCTTCTTCTGTTTTGACCATCTGCAAGGCCATTAAAAAATTAAAATTACTTTGACAGTGAACTCTTAGTGGGGGGAGATTTGGAATGAAATGCTGTCGTGACATGAGGTTGCCTTGTGGGCAAAGACTTTCACATGCTGAGCACAGCTCTACAAAAATACCCCAACTCCTATTATGCAGGGAAGAACTGAGCTGATACTTCCTTTTTCTCTGTTATGGTAACTTTCGTATTTCTATAACATGTAAGGAAGACTGTTACATCAGCAATGTACTTTTTTAAGTAATTAAAAAAAATAAACCGTGTAATTTCTTGGGTTTAAATCTCTTTTCTACTTTCTGTGCTACCCCCACTCCCCCATCTCACCAGGCCCAAATTAAAAACTAATGATAAAGTCTTACTGTTTCCTATGCTAGACTTTAAAAAAAAATGTTTTAATGAAACTAAATTACAGATTATGGGAACATCGTGAAAGGTTTGACTTAAGTTTATAAAAAGCATAAAGTAGCAACTAAGAACAAAATTCTAAGAATTTTATTCTTCAACTTAAACTGCTGTAGTATAGTTTAACCACTGGTCTTTGAAGTTTCACTTAATTTAAACTATGGCAAGCATAAGCAAGGCTTTCTGAGTTACGTATATGGTTTCTCAAAGACTGTGCAATATTTTACTGTATTCTGCTCTGTACTTTTTCAGTACTCTCCCGTGCTGCTTTTGCAGTGATGGTTTGCTTTTTCCCCCCGAGAACTTCTGCTCTTTATTAAAAACTGAAAATAAACAAACCACAAGTGATTGAAAAGACAGTGTATGCCAGTAATTAGAGTAAAATCCCCTTGATGAAGTCAGAAAGGAAAAATAGTGATCATCTTGGATACTATTGCATAGTTACTGTCGTCAGATGTCATTTTGCCATGACAGTGAGTCTATTAGTGAATTTTACAGTGCTGAGAAGATAATTCATTGTTAGTGTGCTTAGCTTGTCCTCATGACATCATTTTTGATGCTGTTTTGTCAGGCTGAAATATCTTGTCCTCAGCAGTATGGCAGCCTTACAAAGACGCTGAGGATTTGCATGTGCAGTGTGCTGCAGATTTCCACAAGGAAATGTGGATATACATGTTGTATATCCACCCAATGTTGTGTGATATACAAAATGAGCTTAAATTCTATATGTTATTTAGATGAATAACAATTCCTGTACTTTGACAGAAATAATATTTTGTAGGTGTACAGATACTATAAGTAAGATCTCTTTATAATATTTTTATCTACTTCCAAATGCCGTTCTGATTAGACATTTTGGAGAAATTGTAAAATATTTTTTTAGAATCACTGGCATTCTTTAGCACTAGATGTATATTGCACGCAGTAGCACATGAGCTTAATCATTCAGTTCACATTTTATACAAACCAGAAAAATGCTATTCTATATCCAAACCCTGTATATTATCCAGACATCATTAAGTCTCCTGTTAAAATCCCTGGAGACAAACAGGGTATTTTACCGGGACCTATAATGTCAGTGGATGGAGGTGTATGGATGCTAACAATGTATGTTAATTTGAAGCAGCCAAACATCTTAGTGTTTCCTCTGTACTGAATTCAGTATGTATTTGGATCCATTTCAATATTATCAATCATTCTTTTAGCAGTGCTTTCTACTCATGTTATCTAGGAATGCAAAACGGTAACACTAAATCAGAGAAAACAGTTTGAGAGGCATGAATTAAAATATTTAATATATGGGGAAGTTTGAGAGCTGCAAAAAAATGCAGTCATAAATTTGAATTTTGTTGTTTAAATTAAAATTGTAATAGAAGCTGCTCTGCACTCGTATGAATGATAACGAGAGCAATCTGAATGATTTGAGCTGTACAGGTCCTAATTGTTATGAAGTACCAGGAATTTACCATTCTTCTTCTTCTTAGACAAAATTCCAATTCCTGCTTCCAATTAAAATGAAAAACATGTCTTATTTTCTATCTTTACATACTGCTCAATACAAATTCTTGATTTAAACTGGTAGCAGTAGTTGATCCTACAATCACAATAACAGTATAACAGTAATAGATACAGTACAAGAACCTTTCAGGACTGGTGTGACCCAGTGCAGCACTGACACAAAGTGCTTGAAAGATTTTTATTTAGTATTGTGGATTTAAAATGTTTAGAAATGATGCCAACATGAAATACCAACCATGAGATTTGGTTAAACATCACTCAGCCTTACCTTACCTCAGGAATGGTTGCTTTGGCATGCTAACAACTGAAATACTCTTGTCTAATTTATGAACTTGTCAATAGACTAGAAAAACAGTGCTTTGAGGGACTTCTTTGTACACATGACCTTTTTTTTTCTCCTGTCCATGACAGTACTTCTGTAGTGCTTTTCATTGTGGACAGGGTGACAAATTTTAACAACATGGTTTGGATGACCAGCATTGCAAAAGGTGAAGCAAATGTGTAAGTCCTAGTCTTATCTTTGAGTAAATCTGTGTAAGGAATTTGTCATGTTTATAATGTGTGAAACATTACTTTTGAAGATTCCAGTAGCAGTGCAGCTTGTGGTGTTAAGTGTGCCTATCGTAAGTGCTAGTCGGGTTTGGTTCAAGTCTTGGGTTAATAAATGTGATTAATGAGCGTGTGTTCCTCAGGCCTGGTGAGGAGCATCCATAACATCCATTCAGCATGGCAGTTGTTGTGTCTAGAATATGGCATGGAGCATACTGAAATCTTGAGTTTGATCCCATTTGTCTGTGATGAGCTTGGGATGACAGAGTGCAAGTTTGCCCAATATGAAAACACTGTGGAGGTGGTTTGGTGTTTTTAAGGGGATGTGTAGATTTAAACTGACATTTTAGATAAAAGCCATTCTGTACTGTCCCGCATCTCTCTGATACACATAGGTTTAACTTAAAATTTAAATAGTTGTTAGAAGCTTTCTTATATATAATTTATGGGATTTGGGGGGGCGGGGAATTCTTCACTCTGCTGTGTTACTGCCTGAATTCATAAATTATTTGAGTGGCCTATTTTACAATTAGATGCCTCAAACCTGAGGTTGATGGTCCTAAAACCCATGTCTGAAAGCACACTTTTCTACATTTTTTACTGCAAAGAAAATGAGATGCACAGAGCTTCTCTTCTGTATCCATCCATAGCTGTTACCACCGAGACTGTTCTGGAGAGTGGAATTTCTCTCCTGCCTCACTGCCTTTGACATCCAGAGATGGGAATGTTCCCTCAGGATTAGAAAAGCTTGTTTTGCTAAGAAATAAGTGTGAGCTATTTACTCAAACTTGAGTAGAAGCATTTTGCAATTATGTTAATCTCTCTTCTCTTCATGTTTTATGGTGCATTAGTTGCATCCCATATTCATTAAGTATGACACTTTATTCTCTGTCCTTTTCAGCTTTAAGTACCTTGAGCTCACATCACCCTCCTCCCAAGAGACTGAAACAAGCAGTGTCATAAGCTGTCCTTTATTTCACCTGCAACCTTTGGGGAAAAAAAACCAAAACCAGTAATTAGGCCAGAGGCCTAAACTCCTGCCCTGTGATTAAGGCATTCAGGTGAGGGAAATCTGGTTTCTATAGGTGTTTTATTCTTTCATCCAGTAAATATTTTTCCATTTCATAACTTCTGTAGGAATAGTCTTAGGACAGACAAAAGCCTGTGGTTTAGGGCACTACCCTGGTGTGCAGAGATGTGGTTGGGAGGCAGTCTCTCAATCTGAAAGGAGCCTGCCACCCACTTCTACTTCCTCTGTGGTTGCTGTCCTGATGCTTTTAAATAGCTCGGTGGTGCTTGAGGGCATGCTCCTGCCCTCTCATCCGAAACTTCAAAATTGCATGACTCCTTTCCTTAGGAGCTTGTGAAAGGAATGTATCTTGCTTCTAGAGAGGCCTGAGGGTTTTACAACCCTTTTTAATGACATAGGTACCTCTTGAGCTTCCAGGTATAGGTGACATCAGTTTAAGGTACAGCCTTCACAACTTTCTTACCTGTTAGGTTAGGTGGCTTCCTGCTTGCTATCCCAGTTATCTTACTTTCCCTTATACACCCAAATTTGTTGCAGCCATGCTCAAAATTCTCCTGTGAGTCCAATTTGGTTTTCTAGACGTAGATGGAATAGTAAATGTAAGAAGAGCATAGATTTTGAAAGGATGAAGGCCAGACTTTAGCAAGACTGAGGACTTCTGGAGAAAGTCTTTCTTCTGGTTTTAGGACGCAGTTTGAGTCTGGTTTGATTCAGTTGTCCAGTGTAAATGTTTTGTCCTGGATGAGATACTTTGCAACAACTGTTGCATCTATATTAGTTAGCAGGTGCAAGGAGGCCAGAAGACCCATGTCCTGCATAGACCCATGTCATGGAGCACCTATTGGGATATTTCAAAACAGCTCAGTATTTTTTTGCCTCTGCAACTGAACTGAGCCCAGTAGTGTCCTAAGACTGTTGTTGCCTAAGGTGTATGTGGTTATTCTGAGAAGTGGGAGGAAAGGGTTGTTTTCATGTTTTTCAAAGATATTTCAGAGCAAACCTGCTTTCTGTTTTATTTTCTTTATTGTGAGTGTATTTAATACCTAGCTTGATCATTATAATTTTCATTTTGCAGCTGCCACAGATAAAATCTGGAAGGTTAGTTTGACTTAATGGCTTTCTGGGAACAGGGGAGAAAGTTCATCTTCTGGTTTCTCTTGTGCATGTTAATAATGGTGTGGAGCTGTGGGGCAAAAATTCATTACTGTTTTTAGCTGGTATTGAAATGCTGAGTGATGGTGCCACTTACAGAGCAGAATTGGTTTTGGAGAAGTAGAAGGAACATTCTCTCTGGTAACTGATCCTTATGATTCTATCTCCAGTAAATTGATTCTACAATTGTGTTTAAATAGCCTCCATGGGAGACATACAGTAGTATTTATTTGGTATGGGTGATCGGTTGGTCCTAATTTTTCAGAGGGGACTGCTGTAATACTGTGGAAGCTGGGGAGGAAGCAATGGCAAGGGGAAAATTCTGTAACGTTTCTCAGAGTTATTGAGATCTGTTTAGATTTGAGAAGGCTAGATAGTTAAATTTGTTATGTTTTATTTCCAGGAACAGTCTAATTTTGTCTCAGTTGTACTTTGTCCCACCCACATACACACAGTCTGACTGCCTGTACTGTATTGCTCTCTAATTGCAGTATTTTGCTTCAAGGATCATCTGTAGCCAGTTGTTGACTTCTTCAAATACTGATTTCATTATGGACATGGGCATCTTTAGAAGCTTCTGGAAATAAGTCTGTATCTGTAATCCTCTCCCTAAGAATTGATGATGGCAGAGGAAATGGGTTCTGATATTTTGTAACTGTTTTCCCTACTTTTTTATTAATAAAGCATAAAAGCCCTGTAGGACTGAGTGGAACACTTCCCTCACCCTCTCCCAAGGCTGTGCTGCAGCAGGGCTCTGTAATACCAATTACTGTGGGGATGGTTTTGCTGTTCCAGATGAGATCATGATGGGGGTGCTGGAAAACGAGTCTCCCTCAAAATGTGTTTTATGCTCTGAATACGTTCGAGACTGTACTGAATACTTAGGTATTTGGGTTTGTATTTTGAGTTAGTGACGGTGTTAAAAAATCCACTTAGAAATTTTATCAACGTATCTTCTATTCAACAGGAAAACAGAAAATATTTCCTGATCTTGAAGTATTTTGGGACTGTGTTGCCTGTAGAACTGATTTGTATTTCTATAACTAGATAGTCTTACTGCTTTTTTTTTTTTTTCCTGAAAGACAAGGACAGAGTACATATATTAGAGGTCGTGGATGTATAGGTAATATATTTGTCCAGTTTTATACTGTGAGACAAAATTCTTGGGGTCTGACTACTTATGCCTTTGTTTTACAGAGGTTTTGATTCATTAAGGCACAGACAGTATCATGTTGTCCTTTACTGAACTAAAAGTAAAACTGCCAAAAAAATCCCCTTTTGTTCTGCTGCTGAGGAACACTGTGGGCTGCCAAATCCTGACAGTCTGAGTCACCACAATTGTAATAAAGTGTTTGTACTTTGTCGGTTGCTGTTATTCAGTGTCTTCTAATTTATTCATAAGGCAAAGGGACACCTACAGATTTTAAATACTACTTTTTAAAGAAATAGTCCATGTTTATAAAGAAATAACATTTGTCAATAGAGAATTAAATACACTGTGGTAACACTTCAAAGCTTCTAAGGAGTAAATAGTTAAACAATAAGAAATATACTTATATACATATATTTAACAAATTCCATGTTTTATGCAAGAGCAATGCTAGACTTCACAAAATGATGGGATTATTTTAAACTCCTTACTGAACTCTGGTGTTTTGGCCATCTGATCTGACCTGATAATGATCTGATAACTGGGGCGACTGCTTCCTTCCTAAAAAAAGAATCCAAAAAAAAAAAACCAAGAAAAAAAAAGTTTTAAAGACAGGGCCTCTGACCCTGGAAATGCTTATCTGCATTTTAGCTTTGAAGTGTGGGCTGTGACCCAGCAAGCCTAGCTCATGTAATTGAATTCAGTTGTTTTCAGCATCACTTCCAAACAAAGTAGTCAAATTCTAGTAGTCAAATTAAGTTGTAATAGTCAAATAAAACTTGGAATGAGTGTGTATAGAAAGCTGGAGGAAAGCAGGGTGGCTCTGACTCAGTGGTGGTACCTGTAGGGCTGACAGGTGTGTTCCCAAACTCACAGCAGGTGTTCTGCCCGTGGCCATGTGCACTCTGTGGTTCTCTGGCTGATGGATCCTGCTGCCTGTCCTTGGGTGGGAGATGGGAGTACTTACAAGTTCTTGATCCCATCACCTGTTCATGGAGAGGAGGTGGGTTTCTATGTAATTTCTTAATGCTGTAGCTGTTTATGGATGTGAGTCCTCATATTGTCTAGTATCAGTTATTGAAGGAAAAATGATTCCTTTCTTTCCATTGATAAAATAACAATAAGGGTTTTATTCTTGATACATAGGGAATTTTGTGTGTCATTTACCTTTTTCTACATTGAGCTAATGAAATTTACACAGTCATCTCTCTCTCTCAAAAAAAGCGCCAAATTTTCTAAACTGGATTATTAATAACTTTCCCCGATTCCATCTTGTAGAGCTGCTGGTGAAAAGGACCGAGGTGAGTGTGGGTGGTAGGCACTGGGGCAGTGTGGAACACATGGAAGTTCTTGCAGCAGAAAGTACTATAATTTTAATTGCTGCTCAGTGCGATACTATCACTACAGCTGTTTCCCAAAGAAGAGGTTTGCCTGCTGTTGACAGGACATTAACACGGAAGGAAAGAGATGGTAGATAAGCAAATGCAAATATATTGCATGCCTTCTATCCTTTGGCTTTTAATACATGCTGTGGTGACGAGTTCAGTGTGAAACACTCAGTGACATGTAATTATATATGCATTAAGTGGAAGTTGATTCATAGTATCCCTCTCTGAGAGTACTTATCCATAATGCACTGAGGTAGGGATGTGAGAGGAGCAGCATAGCTCTGAGCTGCTTAATTCGTGTGGCACTGCAGTCCTGCTCAGCTGCTGACTTCCTTTCTCCTTTTTTTTTTTGCCCATAAAAGGAGAAAAGTGCTGGCATATGACTCGCTTTAGAGAGAATCACAAGATGAGGTTGGGGCCAGAGGGAGGGGGCCATGGAGGGGAAGTTATTCAGGTAGCTTTGTTTCTTGTACATGATACAAAACATTCTGCTTTCTGTGTTTAATGTGGTATTACTGGCAAAGTATGTGGTAGTATTTCCTTCAACTGACATTGCAATCAGACATTTCATTCTTATAGTAACTTCTTTTTTCTTTTTTTTTTTTTTTCTTTCTGCATGGATGAGAGATTTTGAAGGGAAGGGATATAAATGAGTTTGGAAGGAGATAGCTTCAGTTCTTAGGGATTAGGCTGTCCTCCAAACCTGCAGACACTTTCCGGCTGGTTGTTAAGGAATGACTGTATGTGGTATTCTCCCATCTTGTGCCAGTGACTGTAGGTAGGCATGGCTGAATTCATTGCCTAATTTTGCACTGTTAAAAAGCTTCATCTCCAGCTTTTCCAGAAAGTAGACTAATTCGGTGATTCTCTGCAAATTTGATCAGAGATCAAATCTAGACAACTCTGTGCCTTTTCACAAAGTCCTTGAGCTCTCTTACTCTGCAGTCTCACAGTGACTCTCTTTTACAATAAAGGAAGAGTTGCCTGACTTCCTTTGACATATTCTGACAAAAAACACAGCCCTCCCACTGATGAGGGTCACAGTTTCTCCACAGAGCGAAGGCAATTAGCAGCTCTAAACGAGTTCCACCCAGTTTCTGGCATGGGTTACTAGATGGTGTTTGATGGGCTCCTGATTCTGCATCAGAGTGCACAGCAAGCACCACAATGGTCAACTCCCAGCCATGCTGCCAGCTAAAGTCGTGTGTGTGCGTTCAAAGCCATCCCTGAGTCGATGATTCACAGTATTGATCGGCTTGGGTTTAGTCAGCCTTGCGTGTTCCCTTTATTTACTGATGCTGTGAAGTGATTTGACATGGGGGCATACAAATCAGCTGTCTCTCTTGCTCAGTCCAACACAAGATGTTTTAGAAATCACAGCAAAATATCTGTGCAAAGCAGACTTTTTTCTTTGAGAACTATGAAAAATGGAGATTTTCGACCCAAACATTTACTTTTATACAAAGTGAAGCATTTTGTCAAGGAGTCCAAAGGGAGCTGGAGAAAGCAGGGATCTTAGTAATGGACAGTCACTTCCTACATTTCCTAGCGTCACCCTTTTCTAGGATCACTGTAGGTATCCTGGGGACAGAGCAAAAGGACCGTACTAATTATGGATCTAAAGTAATTTTTTTTCTCTAGCTGTTGATTTTTGAGTTTTTTTTACATCAGAACTAGGATGTAGGCCAAGATCTATGAAAAACAGATGTCTGTCTCATGCCTGCAGTGTTATCATCACTGGGATTAAATAAATTTGTTACTTCACGTATGTGGGTGGGTTTTTATTGTGTTGTAGACTTCTGGTTGTTTTTCTTGAAAGATCTGACAGTTTTATGGTTTATTGGAGTGATGGTCTTTAATTGAGTGTTGATGTCATTGTTGAGATATATTTGTCATCTTTTCATCTCTTTGGAAGATTGAAATTGTACCTGTAGTTCAAGGCACTACAGTTAAAGTATTCATGGGTAGATCAGAGTGTGGGAGTTCATCTGGGACTATTAGGTTGGAACAGATGGTTATTAGGTAGATTATTAGGTGCACTCACTGGACCAGATTGGAAGCTGGTATTGCAAGTTATAAATGGGTGCTCAAGATTTTACAGAGTAATAAGCAGTTTTGTCAATACTGAGGTGGGTTGACCCTGGTTGGATGGCAGGTGCCCACCAAAGCTGCTCTCAGCTGGCAGGGAACAGAAAACATAATTAAAAGCTTGTGGGTTGAGATAAGGGCAGAGAGAGATCCCTCACCACTGCATGGGCAAAACAGACTCCACCTGGGGAAATTAGTTTACCTTATTACTAATCATATCAGAGTAGGATAATGAGAAATAAACCCAATTCTTAAAACACCTTCTTCCCACCCCACTCTTCTTCCCGTGCTCAACTTCACTGTCAAAGTTTCTACTTTATTCCCTCAAAAATGAGAGAAGGAGGAGGAGAATGGAGGTTGCAGTAAGTTCAGCCCACCTCTGCCACTCCTTCCTCCTAGCATTCTTCCCCTTCTCCAGCATGGGGCCTCTCCCACAGGAGACAGTTCTTCAAAAACTTTTCTAATGTGAGTCCTTCCCATGGCCTGCAGTTTTTTGTGAAGTGCTCCAATGTGAACCCTCCCGTGGGATGCAGTCCCTCAGGAACAGGCTGCTCCACTGTGGGTCCCCCATGGGGTGCCAGCAAACTGCTCCAGTGTGGGCTCCTCTCTCCATAGGCCACAGGTCCTGCCAGGAGCCTGTTCCAGGGTAGGCTTCCCACAGGGTCACAGCCTCCTTCAGGCACCCACCAGCTCCACTGTGGGGTCCTCCATGGCTGCAGGTGGATCTCTGCTCCCCCATGGTCCTTCCTGGGCTCTGGGGGCACAGCTGCCTCTCCATGGGCTGCACCAGGGGCTGCAGGAGAATCTCTCCTCTGGCACCTGGAGCACCTCCTGCCCCTCCTTCTGCCCTGACCCTGGGATCTGCAGGGTTGTTGTGCTCGTGCTCTCATTTTCTCTTCATCTTCTCTTCTGCAGCAGTTTTTTTCCCCCTTCGTGACTCAGTTATCCCCGCGGTGCTGCCACCATCACTGGTGGGGTCGGCCTTGGCCAGTGGCATCATCCCATCCTGTTCCCCTTCACTGCCCTCCCCCCTACCAAAACCTTGCTCTGGAAACCCAATACACAGTATACCATTGCACTTAAGACTCCAAGGTAAGGAGTTGGCACTGAAGATGATGATCTGTAGGTCAGCAGTTGTGAAAGGGTTGTATGTTTTTGTATTATTAGGTTGATTTTTCAGTCCCCTATGACACTGCATAATCACATCTTATACAAAGTCTTACACACAGTAATTCTTTCCAAGTACAATATTTACATCCATATTTGTACCACGGTAGTTGTGTTTTCCTTTGGAAAGTTTTATGTGCCTCTCTTGTCTTTACAAGAACTTCTTGCTTGCGTTCCTTTTTCTGCAAAATAAGGGTAAATGTTTTCAATTCAGGTTTGCATGAATTTTTTTGAAAGTAATTAATTTGAGATTTCTGACTTAGATGAAAGAAACAAATTTGTGAAGATATATATAACTTTGTGAACTATTGAAAAAAACCCACAGATTTATTCCTAAAATGCTGATCTTGTAAGATGAATTTCTTCCTTGCCCATCACTCCGATGTGGGTGAAGTTTGGAGAAGCAGAGTCTCAGCTGTGCATTGGAATGCAGTTGATAGAACTATGCCCATTTTATACCAGCTGACAATCAGGGCTAATGTTCTACTGGCAGCAGTCCAGACTTCCTGAAATTAAGAAATCAGATGCTCATGTTCAGTCCATCTGAACACATTAAAAAGCTCCAAAACCTAGGGAGTGCAGATTTTCACATGTGGTGCATATGATACTTACGGAAACACAAATGCTCAGATGTTACATGATTATGTGGTTCTGTTCCCCTGATTTGAAAGCAACAACCACCTAGGCAAGGATGATCTGTTAATTCTGAAATGCATTTAGCTGGTTATGGAATTAACTTCTAAAAATGATGTTCTCTAGAAGCAACTGGGTACTGTATTTCTGATGCATATTCATAGCAGGAACTAAATAAGGAGTGGGCATGGCATGCGACTCTACTGTCACATTTTTAGTCCTGCTCATGACACAGTTTTGTTCTACGCCAGCTAACACTCTCCCAGATAATGCCCAAGCATAGTTCTGGGGTTGAGAGAGACGATGGACTGTTTCCAAATGTCTGTTTGGATCTGGCTGGCTGTATGAAGGAATAAGATTTTAGTTGTCCAGCTACAAGCCATAACATGTTTGCTGGTTCCAAGCCCAGAACGTGGCTGTGTGCCCTGGTCTGTTTAATTTTCTGACATATATGTGGCCACAGATCCTGCTTGCCAGGAAGCTGGGATTCAGCAGCTTCTTTGGGAAGGCAGTGGCAGCATTGTCATTGTGTGCTTAGGAAGGTAGAAGAAAAATTCTTTCAAGCCTGGAAGAGAGACGCTGTCTGGGAAGTAGGAAAAATGAGCCAGAGCAACTTAAAATCATGGAATAATTGAGTTTTATATTTCTTTTATAAGACAAGCCCCAGAGAATACACAAGTATAATCAGCCATTTTGAAAGCACTTGTTTAAAAAAATCATATATTTGAAGAATTATGGCCTGGCATTTTAAATTAAAGGGAATAAACTGAGTGTTAAGCAGATGGCATCTCCAATGCCCTCAGCCAGAGGATGTATATCCTGGCAGTAAAGTAAAATTCATCCCTGGCCTAAGCTTTGCTTTCTGTTAGCTAAAGGAGCAGTGGTAGTGCAAACCTGAGTTAGCATGATCCTTAGCCTTTCCCTGGGGAATCCCTGTCTTCAGCAGATGTCTCAGCCCTCTTCTAATTGTCTGTTTGCCTCCTGTCTGGGAGGTGCAAGTCTAACCTTATATTTAGCAAAAACTGTAGGGTGTGAAGTTTAGCGTGTGGGTGTTTTTTTTCTTTAAGCAGTGTTAAAGCTATTAGCATCCTAATGACTTAACAGTGTCTGGTCCAACAGACAACTCACGGGTTGACTCCAGTCCGTGGAGCACAGCCATCTGTCTCACCACCTCACTTCTACAGGACATGAGGATAGCTGAGGATGGTACAGGCTTCTTGGTAACCTTGTCATGTATTCCTCCACCTGGATGTGGTCCAGCGATCAGAAACTGACCTCCCAGTCCCCACACGGACAGTGCCATTCCTGGGCTGGGAATTCCTGGTGCAGTTTGTGCTTTGAGGGTTGCATGGGGAGGGAATCAAAGCTCAGGTCAGGATGTTCTAAGGATGAACTTCCCTGAATTACTTGTTTTGCCATTGACATCTCTCGCATTTTTCTGCATAAGATTTAAATAGTACCAGGTTGGTAGTAGAGGTTTTAATGAGTCTGTGCTTTTTCAGTTTTTACATTGATAAGTGTGTTCAGCTGCTGCTCCTTTTTTGTTTTTGTATTTTAAATCAGAATAATAAAATTCATTGCTTCATTTTGGAACTTGCACTTTCTACTTCTTGAGTAAAGGCTTCTAAAACATGAAATAATGTTGTGGGTGCATAGTTAGGATAGAGAGTTTGGCCTCTGATACACACTTCCTCTCATTTATCTCTTCTCTTTTACCTTTGAACATTATGTAGTCCATTCTGTAATGCAGCTTCACTTAACCCCTTATTTCCAAATAGAATTAATTTAACATCTCTGCTATTTATGCTTTGTTGAATACTGATCATACAGCCTTAATTATTTCTTACACAGCAGGAAACTTTCAAAATAGCAGCTGTGTTTTTCCTTAAGTCAAATTGGTTGTGAACTACGACTGCTCAAATCCCTGGGTAGATAATAAGCTTTACTCCCAGCAGGTCCCCCAGACTGCTATGCTAAGGGAATTGATCTGACTCATTTTATTGTATAAATGCATTTTAACTAGAGATAAATTGACTTGCTGTAGCTTCCCAAAATAGTAAAAGAGAATTTTCTCTCCTGTGTTACTATGTGATGGTTTGCCTCCTTGTTAATATCCTTCCCTTAGAGCAGCATTGAAGTTTTTACTAAAGTTTCCAGAGTGCCTTATTTTTTTCAGACCATTTTTACCAGGCTGGTGTTTAAGAAATAATCACTTTCCTTTTTTTCTGACTTGCAAATTCTCCCAAGAGCAAGAGCAGTTGCTTGTAAATACATTTCTTCACCCTGTGGTTAAGTCATAGTGTTGTAAGAAGTGTCTTGATATTTCATTATTTTCTGAACTCCTTGAAGTATTGTTCCTCTTCATTTCCCTCAGCTTTTCTATGGAAAACTCTGATACCAATCTTGGGATGTTTATCTCCACTTTTAAAGGAATATTTTAAAGATACCAAACTGGAAACTCTAAACTTTTCAGAGTAATTTATCCTCCTTCCCACCCATGGCATTGGCTTTCTCACTCAATGGCATCTCTCTCAATCCAAATGTGAACTTGCCTTGCAGCCCATTCCATGCAGTTATTGCTCACAGACAGTAAATGCTTTTTGGCATCTGTTTGTAGTCTTTTGATAATGCCCATTTCATACCTGCTAATCACATTAATGCTGCAAATTACACTGACATTGTTTTTACATCCCAGTTGATTTTTTGTTTCATTTTGTTTTATACTGAACAAAATTTAGATATCTGAGGTAATTTTTTTTAAAGATTAAAAAGTAGACTTACAGAATGTTGTATTTGATTAAAAATCTAATTCAGTCCTAGTTACTGCATGAGTTGTGCTGAGGGATAGCTATTCTGTGTAAGTTGCAAAGGTTTTGTAATTTTATAATTCAGCTGAACAGGAGGTTCTCCCTGATAGTTGCTGGGGTTTTCTTTCCAAAATTTAGTTTTTCTGTATAAATGTAGTTAGTGATGGAATTCCAGAGTCTTTCAGACCTGTTATTTTTTGTTGTTGTTGGGTCAAAAGGGAAGGGGGCATGTTTTATGCATATTCAAGCGGTAAATGCTGTACTAAACAGTGGCATTTAGAGCTGGTTTTTGCAGCCCTGTAGCACTGGGGGGTCAGGAGTTGTCTCTTACTCCATCACTGCTCTGTGGGAAAGGGTGAGTGTCTGGGTTCTGTGAGGTGCTGCCAGTCCTTTCCCTGTGCTGAGGTGTTTCTGCAGCAGTCATCCACTACCCTGGTGTGCACTGGTGTGAGGTTAATTGACCTTTGGCTCTGGGAGTAATGCAGAGTAGAGGACACCTTGCAGTGTACTCTTTGCTTTTGAAAAAAGGGAAGTTATTCTCTATTGAAGGCATTTAAGTAACTTTTCTGATTTTTACTCGTTAATTAAAACAGTTTCGTTAATAACAATCCTTTTAAATAAATTTTAAAATCCACAGATTGCAGCCTCTGTTTAAGTACTGGGAAGGCTCTGGATCATCTTCAACAAGGTAAGAGTCAACTCTGGTACTTTCAGACTTGCACAGAACAGCTGTGGAGCAGATCTGAACATCATCAATGATAAATGAACACTCAGCCCCCACGGAATACCATCCTTTATGCAGTTTTACTGTTGCACCTCACTGACGCTTTCAGAATGCTATCTGGGCATAATATTCTCGCCTTGAGGTTTTTATTTGTTTGCTTTTCTTATTATAGAACAACAATTGAGAATTCTTCTTCCCATGTACTTTTTTCATTTACTCCACTGTTTATTTTGAGTCATTTCACTGTTATTGTTCTGGTCTGTCTAAACCCTTGGGACAGAATTTGCTTAGGCAGAGAGCAGGATTTGTTCACGTCTCTTTTGAAGTCCTGGTTCTGTGATTTTTATGGGTCTTCTATTGCCATTTTTTTTTCCCACATCTTGACTGAGTTCCCATCAAAGTGTCTGAAATATAAGTTGCAAATGCCACGCATTGGTACAGAACTGGAGAGAATTTGCAGGCAGCAGCAAAATAAAGCAATGCTGAAAAAAAAAATGTTTTTCCCCTAGAGAGAGGGAGTTCCCTGACTTGACCAGCTACTAATTGGTGCAAAGATTTGCTTACACAGAGGAGCTATTGCTAATTAGAACTCTGTGTGGGTGATCTACTTGGGAAATTAGTGTTACATTTTGATATAATTTAACCTGCTTTTATAATGAATTGTTACAATTTGCAGTAAGGAACATATTTTTAGGAAAAAAAACCCAATCTGCACTGCACCACAGGTGTTTCAAGAGATAATTCCTCTTTAGGCAGCGATCAAGGGTACGATTTTGAAGTTAAATGAATAAAAGTCCGTAATAAGATGACATATTTATAAATATAGCTGCAGAAACACAACCATTTGTTTTTCAAAGCCAAAACTTAATGGAGCTGAATTAAGCTGATTTATGAACTGGATAGCTTGACCTCTGAGGCTGTAAGGATAGTGAAACTGAGTATTTGGGAAAAGTGTTTGTGGAGCTATATTACCATTATTGAGGTTATGGTTGAAATCAAAGTTCACTTCCGAGCTTTTCTGTAGTAGCTTTATTTTCCTTGTTACTTTCACCTTTATTCTGGGAACAAGCTTGCATCTCTCTTAAGTTATTTTATTTAGAGAGTTGAAAAAGTAACATTAAAATAGTTGTCTGTATAGAACCTTATGAAGGACCTGCTCCCGTTGTTTTTCTAGTGACCTCCCCTGCCCCAACACTTGGAAAATGAAATTATCACTATTGGGCATTTAAATTACGTTCTTTATTTCAGTAGTTTCAAAAGATTGGAAAATTATTTTCTGAACTTAGAACTGCTTTAACTGGACTTTTTTCAATATAAATACTGTTTTAAATAAATATAGCCTTCAAACTAAATGTTTTGGAAATGTATTCCATTTCCATTATTTCATTATTATATCTTTTAGTTCTTAATATAATGCATACCATTATCAGTGCACATTATTTTTCTTTGGCTGTACCAGTCTTGGCAACAGCTTGTTATAAAATCCAACTTAAATTGCAGCAGAATTATAATAAATTCAGCAGAATTATATGGGATAAAATTTAGTTTGAATACCCGATCATTTCAACCCAGCTGCATTTTTTAATGGTATTGCTACAAAAATTTTTGAATGTTACAAATCTCACTTTGAATAAAATAACTTCCATTTCTCGTGGAAATTCCTTTTTTAAACTAGAAAGTTTCATTGCAAAATTGAGATAGAGAAGGGCAAAGCCGACCCCAAGTGTAATCTTGAATGTTTTTCATGACAGACGGACGTTGAATGTTTAGCATCACCTCTTTGGATTTTTGAATGTGAATTGGAACCACTTTATTTTTAGGTAAGACATAACTGTGTGTTTGTGTTAAGTACCCTCTTCCTTTTATATGTGAATTGTGAGAAAGCTAAGGAGTGCAATATGCTGGACTTTGTGCAGTGTTTATGTGTTTGTTGAATGAGTCCAATGTTACTTGAGATTTTAAGTGCTAATAGTTCATTTGTCCTAAATGTCTATGTTCCTTGAGAGAAACCGCACCAGCTTCTCTGTATGGTCAATATATGTATAGGACTTTATTTTGTCATCAAGTGTATAGTTGTTCTATTAGTTCATTGCCATCTAGAGGGGTTAGGTGAATGCTGTCTGCCCCTTCTCTTGCATCAACACCTTCACTCAGCAGGATGTGGTGGTTTAGGGAATTTGCTGCTGAAAATCCGTGGGATTGCAAAGGCTTCGTGGAGGATTACTCTTCTGTCAGTTTAGACCTGTGCATCAGCTCACTGCAGATTCACACAAGTACTGGTTTCAACGCAAGGGAATCAGTGCCAGTACCGGCAGCAACAAATGGTTTTATTGGCTTTAAACTTCTTATTTCTCTCTGCTCCAAGAAAAAGTTTGTTACATGAGAAGGACTATGAAGAGGTTGTGAACAGCTGCAGACTTCAAAGCTGAGGGGGAAGCAGAGGGTGATAGAGACGAACTAGAAGGTTTTGATCTGTAGATGTAATTAAAAGCAAATTTGTTACTGGAAACAAACTACTTCTTAGTGAAATACACAATACTGGAGGTTGTGCCAGTCTGGCTTCTTCTGTTTTCTACAAAGATTATAGGGACCAGAAGGGACATCTCTGTCACACTTCACATGCAGCCGAGTTGTGGTCAGCACTGCGCTGGGGCCGAGAGTCACGGACATCAGTTCTGGTTGTGGCCCAAACAGTGCCATTTGCCAGCCCTTTCTGGATTCCTGGGAGGTGTGAAGCAGACAGGACATTTGACCTGGAGTACTTGCAGCATGTAACACCTAAAATCTGAAAGGCAACAGTGTCTTAACTGTACTGTCGGTAGTAAGGCTGTGTGAGATAGTAGCTTTGCCCCAGTGGTTTCTTGGAGAGATGGAAGCCATTGCATATGGAAAGGATTCTTTAAGTTAACCCTGCTTTAGTGACAGTGAATGCTGTCTTAAATTCAGCTTGCTGTGGGAAGCATCCAACAAGTGGTGCTGTGGGCAAAAGACCACAAAAACTTCCATTTGTTGCAGGCGAAAACAAGCCCGACACAGCAACAGCCTGACTGGGTTTCTATCACAGCCGGTTCGCAGCGCCCAGCTGGAGCCAGGGCAGTCTGTCAAAATAAAGGTGTTTGCTGATCATGTGTAGGTTTGTTCAAAAGAAACAAAGCCACCTGCAGAGGTGGAAGGTGTAGAGATTCATCACTTTAAGGTCACAAAGGACGTGGAACCAGCTGAAAGACAGGGATATTCCTGTTTCATTTCATTGGGTGGGTGAACAAACCCAGGTCCGAGGGAGGAGGTGGATGGGAGGGGTGGCAGGAGAGACTTAAGATGAAAGACTGCAATCAGAGCTTTGACAATTTCTGCAGGGTAGAAAATTATTCTCTGTGTTTTAAACTACTGATGTGAACTTGTAAGGACAGCAAAGCTATTTTGCATATTTTACTTTTAGGTTTTACTTTCTCCATTAAGAGAGATTCCAACCTTCTATTTTTTTAGTCATATGGGAGTTGAAATTGGAATTATGTACATGACATACCTATTAAATTTTATAATAGCATTTCAACTAAAATTAAATGGTCCAGGACAAACCTGAGCCAGAGAGAATCTCAAAAATGGATATTCAGTATAGACTTATCCACTCCAGTGGCTGGGACTGAGATGAGTTGAAGGGAGATCTTAGAGACAGGACAAGTAGAATGAAAAGGAAAAATTAAAGGAAAAATGGTAGGAGTGGAGATGAATACTCTTGATATGACAGAAGAAACAGGAAATGAGGAGGAAAAAAAGGGAGTGAAATGAGGAAATAAAGATTTAATAAATTACGGACTATTTCATATTTATTCCCTATAAAGTTAATACTACTACAGCGTGGTTCACTGTTTTTATTAAGTTCATTGGTAGAAAATAATAAACTTGTAGGAATTGAACCTGGTAAGAAAATTTGTTAGTATTTTTTTACCTGTTATATTTTTGAAGTCCTAACTGTCAGCTGTTAGACCTTTTACAGTTAAGACTTTTTTTGCAAAATGAAACCCTCAAATATGACTTTACTGATCTTAAAGATTATTTTTTTCAGACTAACCAAATACAAGCTGCAGAAGTATATGAAGAATTTTTTGTGTAAAAGGAAAAGTTCTGAAAATCAATCAGTCCTAATATAAAAGTTAAAAGCCAATAATAAATTCTAAATACTAACACAGCAGAAGCAATTTTTTGTGCTCTTAAGTGTGAGCTGTTTGAGCAGTGCTGCAAACTTTACATGATAAGGTTTTCATTTCTGTCAGTGCAAAGAGGAAAATTGAATCTTGTAGACTGTTTTTAAAATGGCCAGTATCCCTTACAACTTTTGAAAAATGTGATGTGAATTATTGCTTTAGTTCTCCAGAGTTTGAATGTTCTTATCAGATTAAATAATACTATAACTGTTTTCAGAAGCACTTTGTGTATACATGTATATGGTGATCTATTACTGTTGTTTTTTTAAATGACCTTGGGAGCAGGAGAATACGTGGTGGGAAGAGAGTAAACTAGTTTTAATTTTCAATTTCCTGTTTTCTAAGAATACATTGGAAAATTTATTAATTAAATAATATCAAAATAGACAGTTAGAAGATGAACTATGATTATACTCAGGTCTTCACATGGTAAGTATGTTCTTAAAATAGTAACTGCTTGACAAGAATTAGGCATATTTTTCACCAAAAGTAGTGTGAGCTGTTTTAAGATGAAGTTAGCAGGGAGATGGCAGGGAGAGCAAGATCAAACATTTAGCCTAATCCAGACAATTAAGTTGGATGTCTGACGTAGGCTTCACTAACTGCTTAAGGATTGATGTTGAGTGCCAAAATTCATATCTAAAGCCGAATCTCTGGAGTGAATATGTACTTCACACACAAATGTGCCCTTAGTTTACCTTAAGCCATGGTAACTTACTAACATCTCACATATCTTGATGAAATGAAGAGCACTGTGGTCGTAGAATTTCAGAATGCATTTCAGACATTTTTTTAGAAAGTAATTAAAAGTTTATAAACAAGATGATAAAGTTTCACACCTGTTGCTGTGCAGTTTTTGAGACTTTTTATCTCACAGAGTATCTTGTACGGGCACGTCCTGTACGGTTGTGAAGAGTACCTCATAATGAAGTTAAGACCTCTAGTTAATTCATTGCCAGGTATTTTGCAGGTATAATGCATAGATGTGTTTCAGGGAGAACTGTGAAGAAGAGTACTGTGGTAATTGTATGGGTTGCCTTGTATTGTTGGCCAGATGTGTTTTCCCAAGAACTGGGCACACTCAATCTGGAATTCAGCTTTATGCCAGATTTTGGTCTGTACTGCTAGACTGTGACTCAGAGCCTAAAATTAAAAGACTTTTCCTGAATTTTACATCCTCAAAGAATGATGGTTTTCCATCAGGTGTTAATGATGAGGTGTCTGCTAATTTACAGACACCTCAGTAAAACTTCATTAAGTTTTTGAAATTAAGGGTAAAATTTTTCAAAAGTAGCAAAAGACACAAACTGAGTGGCTTCTTCTGAAACAAAGGCTCTAATTTTCCACCCACTGGAAAAAATAAGGCCTCATATTCTCCCTTTTTTAATAGAAAAGTCTTTTGAATATATTTTTCTTTAATGAAAAAAATTGCAAGCCCTTTTTTTGCAATGTTCACCTTCATTAACACAACTTGCTGACTTCCTTCCTCAGCTGCAGTTCTTCCTACACTCAGAGGTCAGAAAAGAGCAAGATCAACAAGCCACACATCTGGCTGTCTCTCTTTCCAACTGGAACAAAGAAACAATTTTTTAATGGCTTTTTGAGTTAATTGTAAACAATTTGGTTTTGGAGTCGCTGACTTGCAGCAAATGTTTGTCGTAGGCGGATGTAGGAAAAAGGAGTATGTCCTAATGCAATTCCTCTGTGGCCGGTGAGGAGAAAAAAATCACTTAAAAAAAAAGAAAAGGAATGTCTTACTCCTTGTAGCATTGAAGTATGCTGAGAATTTTGAGTGGATATACAGGATATTTCACAAGCTTTAAGTATATGCTTTGATGAAGCAGAGAGACAGAAGTGCTTGCTCATTTAATCTTTCTGTAATCTTGTATACAGTATTACTGATTTTTCCACCCCTTTTATTTTCATGAGCTGTTTATGTATTAACAAACTGACAGTGATAAAAGACCAGGGACAAACAATAGGAATAGGGGGAAACTATTTTAAAACGAGCATTCTGTTCTAATATTTTTCTCTGGTATTTTTATTGTTCCTAAAGGCATTTTTCCAGTAAACAGTTTTCAGAACCCTGTATTTACAGTCATTAATCCTTAATTAATTTTTTGAAAACAAACCCTTAAATAATTAGTGTAGTAGTTTCCTTACTTCCCCAGTTGTTGTAATCTTTTATACTCTCTAGATTTAGGTAGCATCAGTATATCTAAATTATTAGAATTATCTTTTTTTTTTAAGTTTTATGTAAAGTAAATGTTTGGTGTAACTTTTATACTTTTGCACTTCACAACAGGCTTGTTGATTTACAGCACTTCTGAAACCCCAACTACTTTTAAAATACCTTGCTATAGTTTTAGGTGTCTTAATTTGAACTCACATTGCTCCCATATTTTGGTTGCTTTGTTTAATAGGTTTCTCATAATGGTTTTATTTTTAATCTGACCATCCTGCTGAATATTTGCAAATGTCTTGATCTGAAAAGTAAATTGCTAATGGTGTTTGGAATTATTCCAAAGCTTATGACAAAATTGAATAAAATTAATCATTCAAAGGAAACGTTTTCCATCGATTTGTTTGTAGGAGGTAAAGTGTTCTGTATTATGATTTTTTTTTGTCAAAATTAGGTGTTTGGGTTGCTAATGCCACTTAGTGGATATCTGCCTTAACTGCAGGCTGTTCCAAAGCCAAATCAGGTGCCAGACAGCTCTCTTGATTTGTATATTGGAGTTTTCCTCCTGCCTAGAATATGTTGACTATAGCATGTTTTCAAGTAACTTAATTATCAGGTGCAGTTTAATAAGTTTATTATAGCTAGTTCAGGTTTTTATTAAATTTATTAAAATGTAGGAATTATTTATTACAGAATTTGGAACTTAGAGGAAAATAAGGATCTTATTTGCATATTTAATTTGATTTGAAACATTAAACAACATTCTTGGTCACTTTGCACTGATTCTTTTGGTTAATGAAATACTAATTGATAGTAAGGTGATAATTTTGGTGGTTTAGGCAATGTTTTGCTTTATCCCTTTTGGTTGGTGACTGGGCAAACACTGACCTGGGACAAGCTGATAGTTCTAGAGCTGTTTTGAAGAAAGCAGTGAGTACCTTTTGTTTGATGTATCCACAATGGGTGTGGGATAGGCCCTGCTGTAACTGGACTTTTTCAGACTTCAACTAACTGGTGACAGCAGGGTGCTGATCCTGCCAAGGTGGGGTGTTTGATCCCCGCATGGGCCATTCACTTCAGAGTTGGACTCGATGATCCTCGTGGATCCCTTCCAATTCCGAATATTCCGTGATTCTGTAGTTCTCCTTTGGAAGGTCTGAAAGGTGAGATAGACACCAAATGTCTGTTCTACCACTGTCATGGAAAGTTATCATTTCCTGAATATATTTTTTTAATAAAGATTCTTTTTGGCTAAGTAGTTTGGATGGTAGTATTAGTAACTTAGTGTATTTGATACAAAATGTAAGTATATAAAATTCTCTCTTTTTATCTAATACCAATACATATATACATATATAATCTATATTTTAGAATTTTTTCTAATGTTGGTGTTTAAAAAAATTTAGTCTATACAAAAAGAATATCCTTTTTGCAATTTAAAGGCTTTTTTAATGGAAAATATTTTTTGCACTTTTGAAATGTGTATTGATTTAGGTCTTTCAATTTCTTTTTAGTCTGTAAACTCTTTTCTTTGAACTTTTTTTGACTTCAGTAAATTTCCATTATTTTCCATCAACCCTGATAATCTTCAATCACTCACTATA
Source organism: Leptocoma aspasia (assembly GCA_013399835.1). Taxonomy (NCBI): domain Eukaryota; kingdom Metazoa; phylum Chordata; class Aves; order Passeriformes; family Nectariniidae; genus Leptocoma; species Leptocoma aspasia. The sequence continues at coordinate 151,613 of VXAX01003395.1, forward strand.
TATTTTTTACCTAATCTCTCAGGATTTTCTGTGTGCTGTTTTTATTAGTAAATCAGTTGAATAATTTGCAACTAATATAGTAATTGACTCAGAGGAAAATAAACGAAAATTCAGGTTCCAGACATGTTTTAGTGCTGTATTTAGTGCTGGTTAAATTGACGATGAAGATTGAAAGACAATACAAAGACTTTTGGTGTTGTGAGTAACAATATTTTTTAGAAAATTTCTTATCTTCCATTTGTTTACAATGAAATTAGGAATAATTGCAGGGTTTTATCTGCCTTCTGCCATTCTCCAGAGAACTCACATCATCTTAAGTCATGAGATAAGAGGAACCCTGTAGGATTCCTTTTAATGCAGCTGAAGTCACCCAGGCATTCCTCCTGCCCATAGACTGCTTTTAGTCACTGAACAGAAAACTTTGGTTAAGTTAATGTGTTTAATATTTTGATTTTGTTACAGTTATAATCAGGATGTATCTAACATTTTTTTCTATAATAAGCAGCTAGTTCTCAGTTCTTGGTTAAGCAGGCTCATTTGCAAGTCCATGTGCACATGCACACGGTGGGTGTTTACAGGTCTGCATATTTAGTTTTTACAAAGTCTGAGTTTTTCAACAAAGTTCTAAAATGTTTTTACATTTCCTAACTAAATAGTAATTTATAATTTGAAATGTTCTCAGATGCTAATGGATGGTGCCTTTTCAAGGATGTATTTATTTTAGATGTGCCTTCTGTCACCTTGAAGTGTGATGGCAAATTAGTTACAAGTCAAAATGAAACAGGGTTATGCAAAAGTAAAATTGTAAATTTTTCTCTAAACCTAAATATAGTGTGTCTTGTATAGTTCCTAGTTCTAGAAGGCATGATTTGCCTTTGAAATAGGATTTGGCAAAGGCAGTAAGAAAGTCTTGGATGTGACTGCTTCCCTCCATTTTTGGTAGCAGATAACGGGCATTTTAAAATTGGAGATCTCATCCTGTGTATCTCTTTTAGTCATGCTACAAAACCATTTCTTCATTCTCAACTTCTAGGCTGCTTCTTGGATTGAAACGAAATAATCTTAATCCATACTTCTTGAAAAAATGTAAATAAAACCAGTGTTTCTGTACAGATTGGCCTGGTGCCAGAGCTGATGGGGCACATGGCAGATGCCAGGCGGGGATGCCCTGCTGGGAACCCTCATCAGCCTCGGGATCTCACTAAGCCTGAGCAGCCCCCACGTGCTCTTCAACCTTTGAGTGGAAATGATGCTCCTGATAATTTCAGATGCAGTCACAGTTACTTTTAAGCTAAATTCTGAGTTTCAGCAGGAAGAAAAGGAAAGCAAAATGATTTCGTTTCTAATACTGGTATTAGTTCTGAAATGTGGTTATTGTGATATTGTCTGTATTAGTTTGGGTTTTGTTAGAGCTGCAGGAGTAGGGAGTCATGCCCTGAAGCTGGAGCCCATGCAGAAATGCTGGTTGATCGTGCAGAGGGAGGTTGTTACTGTTAGGCTGATTTCAGCTGGTCTCAGGGCTCCATGGCCTTCGTTTAGGTGGGAAGGTGAGCTGTGGAGACAGGGAACTGGTGCACCTCATTTTTACAGAAAGGCTGAGGGAGCTGAGGGAGCTGGGGCTGTTTAGCCTGGAGAGGAGAAAAGTGAGAGTAGACCCCATCAATGTGTGTAAAAGGAACGGTGTCAAGAGGATGGACCAGGCTCTCTTCGGTGGTGCCCAGCAATAAGAGGCAATGGGCACAAACCCACGCATGAGAAATTCCACCTGAACGTGAGGAAGAACTTCCCTGTGTGGGAGCACATTGCCCAGGGGGCTGTGGATTGCCCAGGGCGGCTGTGGATTGCTTGGAGGGGCTGTGGATCGCCCAGAGGGGCTGTGGGTTGCCCAGAGGGGCTGTGGATTGCCCTGGGAGGCTGCGGTTGCCCGGATGGGCTGTGGATCATCCACAGGGGGCTGTGGATCGCCCAGAGGGGCTGTGGGTTGCCCGGAGGGGCTGTGGGTTGCCCGGAGGGGCTGTGGATCGCCCAGAGGGGCTGTGGATCGCCCAGAGGGGCTGTGGGTTGCCCGGAGGGGCTGTGGATCGCCCAGAGGGGCTGTGGGTTGCCCGGAGGGGCTGTGGGTTGCCCCGAGGGCCTGCGGGTTCCAGCTCCCTCGCTGGAGCGGTTCCAAAGCCTGGGGCGGTGCGGTGGCGGCCGTGCGGCAGCAGGGGGCGCTCCCACGCCGTCCCGTCCACGCGCTCCGCTTTCCATGGCTAGTGGCTGATGGCTNCCTCATTTTTACAGAAAGGCTGAGGGAGCTGAGGGAGCTGGGGCTGTTTAGCCTGGAGAGGAGAAAAGTGAGAGTAGACCCCATCAATGTGTGTAAAAGGAACGGTGTCAAGAGGATGGACCAGGCTCTCTTCGGTGGTGCCCAGCAATAAGAGGCAATGGGCACAAACCCACGCATGAGAAATTCCACCTGAACGTGAGGAAGAACTTCCCTGTGTGGGAGCACATTGCCCAGGGGGCTGTGGATTGCCCAGGGCGGCTGTGGATTGCTTGGAGGGGCTGTGGATCGCCCAGAGNTGATGGCTAATGGCTAGTGGCTAATGAGCAGTGAGCCCCTGCGGGCCTCTGCGCCTCCCAGGGTGGGAACCAACTGGCATAAATGGGTCTGGGACCGGCCGCCATCCGCACTGGTCAGTCAGCAATACATACATACATACAGGATAGTGAGAGTGTGATATAAAGTCACTACCCTGCATCAATTTTATTGTCTTTATAAAAAGTTATTATGCAAATTTCATTACTGTACTAGGAATGGCTTCCAGGAGTGATTGGAATTAATTACTGCAGAGCCTGCCAGGGTCAGTACATGCTTTCAATTTTCATTTACACTTACAAGAAGTCTAATTTTTAATTAAAAGGATGGTTTTAATTCTGCACCATCCATAGTAGTCCTTCTCTGTCATTTTAGGCAAATGACAGAATTGTTAATATACCTAAAAAAGTTGCGGTGGTTTTAGCAGCTCATGTTGAGGCACAAGGCTTGTTTGCCAATCAGTGTAAGTAAAACACATTATTTGAAAATAGATTTACTAGGGAATGTGCTTCTTAAAGTATTAGGCAAAATGCAAAATTAAGAATCTCTTTGTGTTTGCATCATTAAGAGGGCTAATGTGCTTGTCTATTAACACAACTTTCAAGGCAGGCTCTTTTGAAGAAAAATGCCAAACACCCATTCTGCCCTGTATGTCTTAATGAATTGAGTCTTTAATTTGAAAGTATGTGCACTAAGAAAATAATATCAGAAGGATTAAAAAAATTACACAGAATTGATTAAGAAAAAAGGAGGAGTTTTAGTGAAATTTATACTTTTCAATAACTCCTGCAGACTTACAGGTTAGACTAGTGTTTTGGAGAAAACCTTTTATTGTTCAACATTCCATCTTCTCATCCCTTAACTTGACTGTGAGAGGAGTCATTGAAAATTCCAGAGTTTAGCAACTTTCTAACCTGCTGTATGTTTAATTTATAGTCCAGTATAATGATTAAATATTTTTGCCTCAGTCTTTCTGCTTACCAGTCTGTCTGCGTCTGTGGGATTGATTTGGTTTATCATTGAGTGGAGTAGTTTACATTTGTATTTATGGAATGTCTTCTGGATAGTATCTCCAGTTTATTAAAGTATTTTGAATTACGTTCCTGTTTTCCAGAATATTTTAATTCCCGTCTAGCTTAGTGCCTATTTAAAAAGGGTATTTTCTTCTTCCCTGCCTGTCACTAATTAAAAGTATTGAACAAAACCAGATCTATACAACAGACACTGTTTAAAAATACCGTCTTTTTTTTTTTTTTTTGCCAATAAACTGCTGACAGCTACTTTTTCAGATTTTCAGTGTTCTAGCAAATTTATGGTAGTAAATAACATTTTCTCATTCCCCTTTCTTAGTGTTTTGTCAAAGCTCCCCCTCTATATTTCTTCAATTCTGCCCTATGCTTATCCAGGTGTATTGATTTCTAAGCCGCTGTTTTGTCTCTGTTGTCCATCAGAATAACCTCTTGTGTTCTCTTCTCTACTAAGTTTCCTGCTCTCCCTGATGCCTTAAATCAACTTTCCAAGAGACCTTGGAAAGGTCCTTCCAGGTACCTGAGAGTACTGAAACTGCTTCTGTGAAATCAGTTTAATTTGCTCTTGTTTTAGTAACCTCCTCTATTTTTAATTTCTCCTGTTTCCATTTTTGTATTCAGTTAATTCTCCCTGTAACTACCATAAAAGTCAATAATAGCCTCTCGAAAGGACATTTATTACTCCAGAAACCTGTAGAGATGCATGGTTAATTTATCCTCCTGAAGCTTCTTGCCCCATTCTGTTACTTGCATGCCTCCATACTTCAGGAGAACCTTCTTAAACACTTCCCTGGGTTACGTGGTCTCTCAAGTTTGATGTTTTGGGATGTTACCTATTGTTTCTTTGTTTTTCCCTCACGCAGACACACATAGACGTTTTTCTTTTACCTTTTTCTGAAATTTTAAATACATTTTAAAAGTATACATTACCTTCCAGTTTATTTAAAGTGGGTTTTGATTTTTTTTTTCCTAGTGGAACTCTTGCTATTTCCATCAGCAGTCTTGTAACAGCCTTATAATAGGTCAGCAAGTTTTCTTATTTTTGTAATGAGATATTAAATAAGACGCTATGACAAATTTTTAAACTAAAAGCAGCAAATCCCTAGAAAGATCCACATTTCATCTTTAATTCCTCAACTCTTGAGCTATTGGTAATTATTGCCAGCCACAGCTATCTTAATTCCACTAATGTCAGTATTTTTGATTGAATTAATTGTCCTTTTAGTATTTTAAGATGTTCTTTAACTTCTTTCCCCTTTCCTAGGAAACCGTACTTGCAAAGACTGCTTCTGATCCATATCTTATAAATTATTACCCTCCAAACCATAAATACAAATGGCAAAATGCATTATATCCTACATGCTGACACATTCAGAGCAGATCACTAGGAAATATGCACTAAGAAATCCAGTCCCTGTAGGATTTATGTTCGACTTACTGAGATTAGATGTGCTGTTTTGGCATTTATGTATTAAAACAAGAAGAAAAATAGAAAGAGAAAAAAGCTAGCATGCAAAGACTTACTCCTGTTATCAGCTGGCACAAGAAAAATAAAATCACTCTGAGGAAAGTTTTTACTATAGTTGCCCAGAGAACTAGAATGTGATGGTTTTCATCTTGTTTTTCAGACACTTGCATTGGATTTTCTGTGTGTATAATAAAAATGCTCTGTGTGGTATAGTCAGAAAACTGAATGATCAGCAGTCATTTACAGGCAGAAAGGACCAGGAAAGTTTTTTTTCTGTTCCTGATTTTTCACCCAGAAGTCCTGTTTCTGATTCTGATTCTTATCTGATCTAGCATAGATTTTTCACTCATAATGTTCACAAATACTGAAACCAGATACCTTCTCAAATTCAAATAATAATATTTCCAAAACGGAGTGTGTTCTAAGATGGCTTATTTCTTTTCCCTCTATGAATTTGGTGGGAGATGATGAGGACAAAGAAAACTTTTAAGAGGAAGATGGTAGTGTGGCTCTCTTAAAATATTTTGGAGGAACTCAAACTCCACTTGGAACAAAATAGAGTGGTTTTATTTTGAAGAAAGAAACACTCAAACTAGCCAAACCTGTCTTGTATCTTTTACAGGTGTCTCTCTGCTGTGAAAATTGATAGAGGCTCCATTTGTTGTGCACAGAGGAGCTGTGTCTCTGGTTTGTGTAAAGCATCTGTGCAGGCAACACCATATTCAGACTAGATTACTCTAGTTACTCTATGCTCAGGCAGAAGGATCAAAGTGCAGCAGTACTTGTTAAATTCAAATATAATTTACTCTAATTACTTAATTGGATTCCATTCTACATTTTTGTTGGTGTTTTTTTGTTTGTCTGGTTCGTGTTTTGTTTTGGTTTTTTTATTATGACTTATGAATCAACATCCAGATATTTTGGATGCCTGGTTTTCATTCTTTCATGATGGCTGCTCTGACATTATATACTCTGAAAATATACAGGAGTTCTGTTCAAAGTAAGTTCAGGTGTGAGTGTTTGCATATAGAAAAATCCCCCTGCTGGATAAATTTTAGGTTCATCTAAGGTAATTTTTCCTGTTTTTACCTTTTAATTTTAGAGAAACCTCTAGCCAAGCTCTTTAATCCTTGGGGCTACAGGTGCTAATGTTGGCCAACTCTTTAAACATTTTATGATTACTGAAAAACATATTTGTCGTTACAACCCATTTATTAATTCCCTTTGACTTGCATCACTTTTTTGTAAGTTTTGTGTCCTGCAATCTGCATATCAGTTAACAGCAAAAGCTCTTGGCTGGAAGCGTTCCTTAACTAGGAATTTTAATAAAATGATTGTTCAAAGCAGGAATGATTCTTTTATCTTGAGTTACTTTTACCTTGAGCAACTTTCTTCTCTTATTCCACTTTTCACTTCTTTATAGCTATTTTCTGGCTTTGAGTTTTGTTGGGGGGTTTTTTGTCTGTTTATACTTCACCTGCCTAAGGAATGTGTGGCACTGATTTTTCTTTGTGTATAGGTTGCCACTTGGTGCACTTTATCTATGTTATTTGTATTATGAAAACCTTATAAATCCAATGTTTAGAGGCCAGCATTGGGGATAATTTCTTTTTTCTAGAAAACTAATATAGCTTGCTTTCTGAAAAGAGTTTGGTTATGTTTTTGTCGTACTTGTGCCTTTCTGGAGAATACTGTACATACTTCATTATTGAATACTTTTGGAGGTTTTGTGCAATTATCACCTCAACACAGATGTATGACTATTTTTGCCTTTTTCTTAGTATAACTATACATTTTTAACTTACTTTTAGAAAAAAGTCCATAGAGAAGTAATACCATTTTTGAAAACTAACTGTATTTGTACAACTGAGACTATTAAATATCAGGTGTTACATTTTTCTTCATCAGTGCAACTGCTGTTTATAAGATTTAAACACTTAGCAGTAAAACAGCTGAAGGTAGTAATAGTACCATATCCATGCAAATATTCTTAACTATAAGAAAATTGAAGAGATTATTAAAAAGAAACCTACTGTGGAATTTGATGGGAAGAAGTAATAGAAACATAGAATCATTTAGGTTGGAAAAGGTCTCTGAGTTCATTGAGTCCAGCTGTTGACCTGATCCTGCCAAACCCACGTCCCTAAGCACGACATCTGCAAGTCTTTTAAATACCTCCAGAGCTGGGGACTCACCCACTTCCCCAGGCAGCTTGTGCCAGTGCTTGACTGCCCTCTCAGAAAAGAAATTTTTCCTAGTATCCAATCTAAACCTCCCTGGTGCAGCTTGAGGCCATTCCCTCTTGTCTTATTGCTTGTTACCACTTTGCTGGTCCTGCTGGCCACTCTGGGCCCCTCTGGCTCATGTTCAGCTGCTGTTGACCAGCACCTCCATGTCCCTTTCCTCTTGGCCACTTTCCAGCCACTCTTCCCCAGCCTGTAGCACTGCAGGGGTTGTGACCCAAGGACAGGACCCAGCACTTGGCCTTGTTGAACCTCACACCACTGGCCTCAGCATCAGTCCAGCCTGTCCAGATCCCTCTGCAGAGCCTTCCTGCCCTCCAGCAGGTCAACACTCCTGCCCAGCTTGGTGTTATCTGTGAACTGAGAGAACAATTGATCACAGAATTTTTGAGGCTGGAAAAGAGCTCCAAGATTATCAAGTCCAAACTTTGATTGAACACCGTCATGCCAGCTAGAGCCAAGTGCCATGTCTAGTTGTTTCTTGAACACTTTTGGAGTGGTGACTCCACCACCTCCCTGGCCAGTCTGTTCCTGTGTTTAACCACTCTTTCCAAAGAAGAAACTCTTCCTGGTGTCCAACCTGAGCATCCACTGGTGCAGCCTGAGGCCATGTCCTCTCGTCCTAGCTCCAGTTGCCTGGGAGAAGAGACCAAACCCCACCTGGCTACAGCCTCCTTTCAGGTAGTTGTTAAGGTCTCCCCTGAGCCTCCTTTTCTTAAGGCTACACACCCCCAGCTCCCTCAGCTGCTCATCAGACTTGTGCCCCAGACCCTTCCCCAGCTCCACTGCCCTTCTCTGGACACGCTTTAGCACCTCAATGCCTGTCTTGTAGTGAGTGGCTCAGAACTGGACACAGAACTTGAGGTGTGGCCTCATAACTACAAATCTCCTTGTCCAGATCCCTGGTAAATATATTAACTGGGACTGGCTCCAGTACTGAGCCCTGGGGAACACCACTGGTATCTAGCCATCATTTGGACCTAACTCCATTCATCACCACAGTTTTTACCCTGTGTACCTGTTCAGGCCATGCGCAGCCAGTTTCCCCAAGATAATTTCTTGAATCTTGCACTTCTGCTGTTTCCTTACAAGCACTTCAACAAACTGTATGAGTGAATATCACAGTGATTTGGAATCATGCTTTTGATTTGAGAGATCTTGAGTTTGTTCAGATGCTGGTATATTTTTGAAACCACAATTAATTATTCATGCAGTAAGGTCAGTTCCTGTGCTTTAATGATGCTGATGTGCTTAGTACATTTCCCTCAGACTGTGGACTGGATGCCTCCTGTCTCTACCCACTTAGGTGTGCCACTACAGGTTATAGTTCTGAATCATCCATTGCCACTCCTGAGCTTGGGAGCCTTTCTCCTGAAACTCCCAGTGGAGGTGCTCATGAAAACATGCACAAGCCTTGCTTTCGTTAGGATGATCTCAATGAGGTTAAGCAGTAAGTATTTGCTGATCCAGCTCATTTTGACAAAAGCCTTTCAGACCATGTTTGTGTGAGCAGACAGATTTAGGAAATATTATCTGGCAAAGGAACACTGATGAGCTGCAAAGGCTTGAGCTGGTGAATGTGTCGTTTTTCAGAAACACAAGGTTTTAGAGCTTTGTCTCTCTGTTACATCTTCAGTGTACTGCAGTGCTGCTGATGGTGTTGATTTGGTATTGATTAAATTAGTCCTGTAAGAGAAGAAACCAATCAGTACTTCTCTAGAAATTTGTATAGTACTGTAGGTGTTAAACTTGAAAGTGGTGCAAAACTCCACACTTGAGGATTATGTAGTTGCTTAAAACAGTGTGTAAACCAAAATTTTAAAGAAGCATTGAATAACATGATATTCAGTGTTCAGTTAGTAATGGCCAATTTGGGAACACTTACTATCTTTTCAAAGGTGGATTTAAGTATATAGTAAATATATTTCAGTATACTTTCAGTATATATATGTAAAATCTATAGCAGATATATAGGGTTGAATTCTGATTTTTTTTCAGGGGGGGGGATAGTATTTTATATGTCACAATTCAGAAATAAACTGATCCCTTTAGTGGGGTAGAAGGAATTTATTTTCCCATACAAGGTAATACCACTAGAATGTTGAAACTAAATCAGTGGAATTCTAGGGACACAGTTATTTGTTGGAAAACCAGCCTGTGATATTTTGTTCAAGGCTCAAGTTTTAAAACATGCTAGTGGATAATGGTAAATAAAATGCAAAATGCTAAATGTACCTTCCTGTTCATTGCTGGGTTATAGCTTATTTATGTCTGTGCGCTACTAATTAATCATTGAGCATCAAAAATGAAGGAATGAGCTTTAAAATGTCAACAATAGCTTAAAAACTATTTTCTATATGCTTATGTAATATCTTAGGGTAAGCTTTAATGGTTTGGAAAACAATAGGGAAAAATTCCTACATCATTGTCAACATGTCATAATTTTTAAAGCATAGTTAAAAGTTGGAATTTTAAGGAATTTAGACGCTAAAGAGAAGCTACTAGCATTTAGTGGTGCAGCATCAGCAATATTTTTATATATACATTGAGTCTCAGTTCAACATTTAAACTGACTTTACAGTAAGTAAAACAAAATGCTTTCCAGTTTAATGAAATAGAATTTTATGCTTCTACGTTAAACCTTTATGATTTGCTTCTGTACATCAGCTGTTACTTGCATTTCTCTTGCAACCACAGTGTACATATATATATAGACCTGCTCAGAATGTGTGCTGTTAGTTACTTTGAAATCTCATTAAAATTATCCTGGAGGTGACTTTCAGTTCCTGAGGTTTGGAATATGTTGTTAGAGTTTTTGAGGAAAGACAGTTTGAAAGAGCCAAGTACTGGGAAGCGGCAGGCTATGCAGAACAAAATAATTCAGTTTGAGGCAAAGATTTGCATTTATTAGCACTTCCTTTAAGTTTGGCCTTTTAATTTGAAACTAAAAACTTAGTGTTGAATGATGAATTACACTTGAAAGTGAAAGTTTCATGGAACCTGATGTTGCTTTTAGCTTTGTTTTTTAGGAAACAATAAAGAAATTATATAAAAAATAATTGAAACATGTTTAGCAGCTGCCTGAACCATATTTTCTGGATGTTGATGTTGAATATGACTATTTTTGGGGTTGATGTGCTTTGAAAATAGTTGGTGTCAAACCAGAGCCTCCAAGATAACTGGAAAATGCTGCCTGCATGAACGTGTGTATACAAGTTTGTGGTAGGCTTCTGTTCCATACTTGTGACCTGAACAGCTGGATCAGTTTCTACACAGGGATTGAAGGAGAGGGAATAAAGTGAAAAACAAGCTAGAAAATGTAACAAAAAGTTCCGGAAAATACTCAGAAATTTGCCAAGCCGAGATGTGCTGTACTTGTTTAAGAAGGATCAGAGGCAGAGCTTGGGCACATGACCCCAAGCGACTCAATGCAAATGAGGGAGCGTATCCTCAGGTTTTTGGCACAAAGGGTTCCTCGCTGTTCGAAGCATGCTATCAGCTAAACCAGTTCTGGATGCAGTGCAAGCTTTGGCAGCAGAAGAAATGCTTGGATACTCTCTGAAGATTGAAGGCGATGAGGTAAGATATGGCTTAAAAAGAGTTGAAAGTGAAGAGTCCAAGCTGAGTCAGTCATTTCAATTGTGATAGTATTGCATAATACGGTATTTTTTCAAGGTTATGAAAAGGAAAATAAGTGTGTGTACTTTATCGTGTTTCTCCTAGCTGATGCTGATAAAATGTATTATACCAGTGTGATGAAAATATTAAATTATTGACAATATGAGTTTTAACACTGTATAACATCTCTTTTGCTCTGTTTGCGTGTTTTTCCCCTTTCTAGGCTAATCAGAAAGTCAAACTCAGTTTATAAGATGCTGATCTTGTGCTGAAAGTAAAAGTGTAAATATTTTTCCTGCATGTAATGAATGTAACTTAATGAACAATGGAAAATGTTTCTTTGTGTTTCAATTTTGTATATGCAAGATGTTGCTAATTACGAAGGGCTTGACAGTCTGCTCACTAGATTTGTTCTGGAGAGAAAATTTTGAGGACGTATTTAATGCAAAAAAAAGCCATTTATTTAACAAAAGCCTTGCTTACATGAAATTGCATGTTCTGAACAGATTATTGATTAAATTTATATCATTATATGGTATGACTGTAGCTGTTTTGAAATCTCCAAGCCCCACATTACTTTCCTAGGTTTTCCTGGTGTAGAAATACGTCCTTTATATGCACATAGAAATTAGGGTTGACTATACATTTCCTACTGCAATGCTTGTGGGAAAACTTGAAAAAAGCTTTGTCTCCACATGGGGAGCATCAGCCATGTACATGCTTAGAATAATTTTTTGTGGTCTGATTTCTTAAGTGGGAAAAGACTTAAACTGAATCACAGATGAACATCAGATGTGATCCCCAAGAGCCATGGTTTAGAGTAATGAGAATATTTCTCTTTGAGGCAAAAATCAGTTTTCAATCTGTGTTTTAAATCTAAAATTACATTTTTCTACATCCCTCCAGGCAGATGTCTTTATCCTGATATGTGCTTTTCGTGGTTTAATTTTTCTGTCTTCTGAGAAAAAGTTTAAGTTTGACCAACAAAGCTCTACTTTTACACAGTTTTAAAATAACTTATCTTTCTAAAGACTACCAGCAACAAAACCTTTTTTCAAGTATCTTTCCTTTTTATCTTCCACAGAGACTTGTTTTTTTGAGAATTGGTCAGTTTTCCTTTTGGGAGTTGTTCATAACTTGAAATGCAAAGAATTCCAAGATGATAAAAGATAAGAATAACAGATAAAAAATAGTTCAAACTTCCCCTTTTTACTCTCTTTTTTAATGCATACATACACTTTTAAAACTGAAAAAGCTTTTCAGGTGTCCTTTTTGATAGAATTTTATAGTGATCTTATTATAAATCTTACTGATTAGAAACAGCTAGAATTTTTTTTCCTTATAGTGAGTTATTTTCTTAAAATGACAATGGATTTTTGCTGAAGATCCAAGACAAGATGTCAGTTTTTACTTTGAAATGGTATTCAGTAATCTGGAGTCCAGCAATTTAGAGAATTAACAAATAGAGATATAGCTCTGAGTTTATTTCACTTGATAAGTGAATGAACTCAAAAATATCTGTTTATATACTGGGATGTTATTCTGAGGTTTGAATTCCATATGTTGAACAGAATTATTTCTGTGTTTATCTGAGGTCTTCCTCTTTCTGCATAAATATCACAGAATTGACCATCAAAATGTTTCTCACGGTCCAGAACTTAACAAAATGTTGAATATATGGTGCAGACTGTGTCAAGCTCTTAGCTGTAGTATTCTGAGTTTACATGTATAACTGTTTATGATTTTGTTGCATTTACTAGGTTTGCTGGGATGGGTAATCTTCTTAAGGTCCTTACCAGGGAAATTGAAAACTATCCACATTTTTTCCTGGATTTTGAAAGTAAGTTCAAACAATTACAAGACAATGAGAGAATCTTTTCCTTGACTTAGCAGCAAACTGAGGAAAAACTTTTAAAATCTGATTGCTTACAGTGTGTATTTTCCAGCACAACCAATCTGTCCAAGTCCTTGTCTCTAAAATAATTTGTTCACTCAGGACTCCTTTTCTCTTCCTTTTCTATTTTTCAGGAACCAAATGGGAAATCTTTTAAAAGTTCTCACTTGCACAGAGCTTGATCAGGGGCCAAATTTTTTCCTTGACTTTGAAAGTGAGCAAAGCTTCTTGCCTGGCTTGCCTTCTTTGCTTATTATTTCCTAATAAACTGCATGTGCTTATGCATCATAAAGCAATTCAAAAGGGATTTGCAAACAAATCAAATTACACTTCAGTAGAATATTACTTTCTGATATTTATAAAACCATACAAAATTACTTCATTCTGAGCAGAGAAAGGGGCAGAGAGGTAGATGTGCAAGTAAAACCGTACCTTGAATTAAATTCAAAACATCTATGAGCCATTGTTAAACTTACATATGAATGAACTCAATCTCAACTTTCTTTAACAAATCAGGGTTAAAAAAATTATGATTCTTCATTGAATGGAAATACTTGTTGGAAATAAAAACCTGAAAAAAATAAGCAGTGGAGGTGGAACTATCTTTGCTTGGCTTGGTGATGATTTAGCTGGGTTTATAGATTCTAAAATGTAGTGAAATGGTCAAAGTGTATGTGCTTGATTGCATCTCTTTAAGTTGCATGGTTATCAGCTGCAGAACAGTGCTTCCCATTCCAGTTTTCTTGTCACATCTATAATTGATCCAAAGATGTTTTCACTTTTGCTGACTACAGTTTCCCTGCATGTACTTCTAGACACTGTCACCAAATCCTTTAATATGGGTTTAATCTGCTTTCACTACATACATGAAATGTGTTTTATTTGAAACACTACCATTGTGTGACATCTTCTCTCTTAATACCTCTATTCTAAAAAAAAAAAAGCCAATCAAAGATTTTGAGAAAATCCAGTGTTTTTAAAATACTTTCCTTTTTTAGCATGGTTTAAAAGAGCATTTCAGGTGATTAGACACATATTGAATATGTGGCCAAGTGCTTTGCAT
>VXAX01003395.1:165518-215515 GCA_013399835.1 Leptocoma aspasia
TTAAAATAATTTTTTCCTGAATTATTTTCTGAAAAAAGTAACTGACATGCTATGAGTGTGTGTGTCTGTGTATGTTCAGAGGCACTGCTTCAAAAAGTCATTTAAATACATATTTAAATCTGATTAAATTGTTCAAACATGCTTTCTTAGAAGAGAGCTAGAATGTATGACTGGAACTGTGCACATACCTTAATCTTCTCATCTAGAGCTTAATTCCCTCATTATGAAAAGTCAGTTTTAAAATACAAAAAAAGGTTTGGGTTTAGGAGAAGCCATGTACCCCTTCTTCTCTGTCTATATAATTTGAAAACTTTGCTGTCATCCCAGGATGTCAAACCTCTATCCAAACCACCACTTAATTTTTTTCTACCAAACTTTGAGGGCCTTGGCTCTGCTCTGTGGCTTTGCCAAGCTCTTGTGGAAGCTTTCAGCTGCTCTCAGCTTACAGGTTTAATCAGCCCCATTGTGTCCATGTTGGCAAGAAAGTGTTCCTGACCCAGGCTGCAGGCTTGGCAGGAAACAGGTGCTCTGGCAGTGGGGAGCCTTGGTAGAGGTGCTGCTGAGAGGGGGAAATACCAAATTTGTTGCCCTGGCAGTGAAGGTTGTTTTTCTTTCCAAAAGCACGTGGCCAAGAACTGAATAAAGTACCTTCTCCCACGGGAGGTGCCAGTGGTTAGGGCACACTAGTCAAGCACACCTACCTGGAGAGGAACAAAACTCTCATCTCCAAATTTCAGGGAATTCCATGCTTGTCAGTGAAAGTTTAAAAGTTTTTCTCACAAAATACAGTCCCAGAGGTTTTTAGTGGCACAAAATCTGTATTGGCTCAAAGGGATGTGACGAAAAAAAAGGGCTGTGGTTTTGTGCTTTGGTCTCCTGTAATTGCCATTGTACAGTGGAAAAGGATGCTCTGAGTGAGGGGACATGGGTCAGAGTCTGGTGTGGGCTTGCTGGATCTGTGGCTTTCTGTGGCCTGAGCTGTCAGTTCGAGCTCATGGGGAACATGGTCACTAGAGTTGGCCATTCAGAGGATGATGGGTGTGCTGAGCTGATGTGTTTACTGTATTCATTATTTGCATCAGCATCTTGCTTTTTAGTTTCTGTGGGCTTTTTCAGTAGCTGGCAAAATGAAAAAAAAAAAAAGCTTGACATCATCTCTTTTCCCCTACTTTCGCGCAGGTGTCCACATTGTCAGTTGCCATTCTTTTTGACACCTGACATTATTCTTCAATCCAAACTAAAAACCAAGTTTTGTACCTCCATGGTCATAGTTGAAAAAACTTGAATCCAGCATTAATTTCAGTTAATGCTGTATAGCAAAAGCAGTTCTGTTTGCTCCCCAGTATTCATTTTAGAGTTGGGCAGTTATGCTGGGTCTGTGTGGAGAACAACATTCTCCATGCAGGTGGAAAGTCCTTTTCTTTAAAGGGATATTGCAGACTTAATGCGTTCAGCCAAATTACTCTTTTTAAGGTCTGCTGAAAGGTTTAAATAAAGAAAAATAATTTCATCCTTATTAGAAAGTGCACCATTTTGCTGTTTTACACTTGGATCTTGATGGGAATGTTTTTAATCAAGCTTGGGTTTGATTGTATATCACTTACTTTACCTTAATTCCTTCTTAGTGCTCAGCTTGAAAAGAATGTTAGGAAAAGTGAGTGCCTGGCAAGTCTTGAGAGTAGCAAGTCTTGAGAGTCTGTGGATTTGAGGATTTCACAGCAAATTCTCTTGAAATGGATTTTTTCAGTTCAAGAACTGTTTTGTACTTTAAATGTTGACCTTATTTAAATTAGTTGCAGATAAATTAATTCTGGGTATTTGAGCTCTTCTGTACTGTCTTAAAATTGCTCTTTTTTGCAGAAAAGCTATTGTGAAGTCACTGCTGCCTTTTTCAGGCAAAGTAAACAAATAATTCCACATGAACTCTTGGAAATAGTTTGAAAGTTGTGGCAACAACTTAACTTGAATCTAAAAGACTAAAGCTTATAGATTATTTGGAGATGTCCTTAAGTGACACCTACAGTCCCATCCTCTCTTCAAATACTTTTCATGAGGCGTTTCTAACCTTAATGTAAGCAGGTTCTTTTTTGTTTTTAATGTTAGCTAGGTGGATTTCACTTGATCCTAGTTGAATCTCTCTCATCCCCTCCAAGAATCTTATTTTCCCCCACATCCCCAGAAAGATTCGTGAAATTTTCAGTTATTCATTCAGTACGATTAAAAGGGTCTATTATTAGAACATGTCTGGCAGCAGAGCAACTGCCCACTCTTCACATAATAGGCTATTAATTAATGCCTGTGTTGCACAAGGCTGGGGATATAATCTGGGTCCAGCCTGTGGGAGGTTGCATTCAGTTCCCGAGCTGTGGAGTGCCCTGAGCCAGAAGCTGCAGCTCAGTCAGACGTGCTGTGTGTCCGTCCACCGCAGAGCTGGAGCTGGGCACGGATCTCCCTGGCACAGCACCCTGCCTGGAGCCAGTATTAACAATTCAGTGAGCTTTATTCTAGCTGGTTGAGAAAGAATGAAATTTAAAAATCCTGTGTAGCCTGGATAGGGCACTGTTTCTATCTAATACTGGGGATTCTTTAATGTATGGAGTGTACAGGTTCTGATACCCTCTGAAGTGCATTACTCAGTGTAATTATAACGCCTTTGCTCATTTCTGAGTTTTTCTTTTAATTTTGTCCCAGGTTGGCATGGAAAAAAATCATTGTCATGGTGACAAATCTGAAATAGGACTTTAGCATTATGCAGTTAAATATGTGTACTGCTCTCTAACTTGCTGGCTGAGGAATTGTTTGCCATATACAGCAGTGGGCAAGACAAGAAAAGCTGAAAGCAGAACCCATGAAAGCTCTTGTTTAACTCACTTTCTTTTGCTAAGCTGTGGGCATAGCAGAAGGGCATGGTACTTTTATGACAAATATGATTCTACATTCACTGAAATGGAAGAATGAACCAGCCTCAGTGGGAATCTTCTTAACCACCTAAGGGTAGAATAAAGTTCTCATTTTTTGGTCTGCATTTCAGATTCAGAAAGGGTGTGTGAGTTGGAAGTGCTTCTTGTAGTCCTGTTCTTAGTACTGTTCATAGTACTGTTCTTTCTTCATTAAAATTAATTACTGAGGTATTTTTGCACTTCATTTCGTATTAGTAAAGGCATCACATCTTTTCTATATTTAGTCTTATCCTATGAATACTAGTGTTTTACCTACGTAGAAGTTTATATGTTTTTTTCTAATGCACATTTGGTGAAGGATGAGTAGATACCTTACACTCTTAGGAAGGTTTTCTGAAACAAATGACAGGTATTTTGCCAAGAAGATAATGATGACCCCACCATTCACCTGAAATGCTTAGTGCATCCACAGATTAACTGTAGGGGGTCCGGGTTTCCTCTTGTTCTTTGTGAAGTCTGAAGTTCCATCCAAAACATGGCATTGGCCATGTGTAAACGTGAAAGAGAGCATGTGTTCATGGAATGGATGAATTACCATGTCCTGGCTATTTTTGATGGAGCCAGTGGAAGTGTATGTCTCTCCAGAGCTAAAATTTTCAAATTTTGCTGGTAGAATCTGTATATGGGAGATTCAAGCCTCATCTGAGTCTTGCATTAATTTGATACAGGATTCATTTAGTTGTTTGGTTTAGGGTTCACATTAGAAACATTTGTCCAAAGGGAGGTGAAAGGGTTCTCTATTTTGTCTTATTAAAGACAGAATGCTCTGATTGCTAATCATGAGTATTCTAAAAACTCAGCCTTGAAATGCAGTGAGTCTGGCCATTATGGTAACTTGTTACTGAGAGGGCTTGCATTCACCATGGGTTGGTCAGTGGAAGTGGTTTCATTTATAAATGGGCTCAGGTTCCTGCAGCACATGCTGGTTCTCTGGCAGTGTGGGGATGAGAGGTGAGCACGGCCAGCCAGTGATGCTACACCATGATTCATTGTTTAATTCAGAGCAGAGAGGCAAGCTTTGGTGTCGTTGGAACAGCAAGCCAGTTTTAAAAGTCAAAACTTGCTATGAAGAAATCTCAATTCCTTTTAGTTGTTGCTGCTATTATTGTTGTTGACTAAGATGAAATTGTTTTCAAAGTGATCCATTACGGTTATTTTAGCTGACCATTTTTGGCAGGATCTTCTTGTAAAATCCCTTTTGAAAAATGGCCATGGTCTTACCAGAACATCTGTTTGCATAACTTCTATTTCATAAATAAATGCATGGTTTTGTTTTTTTTAAAATAAAGCCTGAATCATCCTCGCTACCTTTATTTTTAGGCTAAACGCTTCCAATATAAATATAAACCGCTTCTGCAAGTGCAAGCTAAGCCTGTTGGTCTGGAGCCTTTGCAGCCCTCTTCTTCTCCCTTCCCTTTCTTTCCTTCTTCCACACACCTACCTGCCTCTTGTTCCTACTTCCCCAGGTGCTGGGATACTACAGAAAGCTCAATGAGTTTCAAGTATTCCTCCTTCTACCGACTTTGAAAAGATGAATTGGGAAATTTTGAAAAAGACTTACAATAAAGGGTGTTAGTAAAGGCGTTTTTGAAGTCTCAAAAGTGCTGGGCAGTCTATAGCATTTGCAGCCCCCTTAAGCACTAGAATTTTTAAAGCAAATAAATTGTAAAAATTAACATAGAAGTACCTTGTTAACCAACGAGGTTAAACAAGATGCTTCAGGTGATCTGCACGTGCAAATTTTATATTCATGAACTGCACTAACAAGTTATTTATTCTCTTTTGTGTTAGTATTCACTGAAATGTTATTTTCATTAACTTATTTAACTAATGAAATGTAGATATTGATTTTTATGTGACTCCCATCTTCCCCTGCTCTGTTGTTGTATGGTATGTAGCTGTTTCTCAGGATCACTCCTTTCCTCGTTAAAGTCAGAAGAGTTTTCTGTTTTGCTTCTTTGTCACACGATGGCAAACCCCTTACGGTGTGTACCTGAGATTTCTTGCAGCTTGAGGAAAGAACCAGTCTGGAGGAACACTGTAAATTTAAAGTGACTGATAGGTCAGTTCAACAGCCATGTCCCAGATGGGATTTTCCTGTGGGGAGTTTTTCCCTTCTTTCCCTCATTTTTTGAAGGATAGTGGAATTTTTTAGTTACATGAAATATTTTGGCTATAAAACCCAGCTAAGTAAACCCAGTTTATTTTCACTCTTTAAATAAGAGAAAGGAAAACTTCCAGAGCAAAAGGAAAGTCTAATCAGTATTACATGCCCAGTCTCGTGGGACTCATGGTGCCATAGGAATATGGGAAGGGTTTTAAGTATGAGTTGCTTTGAAGCTACAGATGTGTAAATCTCAGCCATTTGTGTCCTTTTTGTGCAAGGTCCATAGGTAGCTTGAAACATTTAAACAATTTATCCTAACCTGAAACATCGTGGAGAGAATGCCTGTTTTCCATATTCTCCAGTGTGAACCAGTTCATTTGTTTCTAATGGGGACTAATGGGGTAAATAATTCCCATACTGATACATGGGTAGAAAACTCTGTCAGTTTTCTTAAGGAGAATGAGATGACTAAATAGAATAAGTATTTTTAATATTTCTTGTCTGTTAATGTAGAGATGAATACAGTAACTCATCCTAATTGGTGAGTTTTGAACTGAATTTACCTCATTGCTTTTAATTCAAACAAGTAGTCTTTAAGTTCTAAGATTCACCTTCAAGGTAATTTTTTTCTTTCATAAAAATAAACATTCTATCTTTGCAAGCTAATACTAATCTAAGGGAAGAAATAGTTGTGTCTCTGTAGAAATCTGCTGGGACAATGTCATTGTTCCTTCACATACAGACTGCAATCCCACATATAGGTCATCCAGTCTTTGGTCAGTGCCTGTCATCTTTATGTTTTAAAGCAGAAGACAGAAGATCTCTACCTTATCTAATGTGTCAGTGTTCTGGGGATAACAACACTCCCTGTTGTCACACTGCTGTGTGAATCCCATAGAAGGAGGTTTAATAGGAAAATTGATCTACTTTCAAATTGTCATTTCTCTTGATAGTAAAGGTCTACAGGTCACTCACACTCTAAAAACTGATAACTGACAGAGCTGGATTTATTTTAGTGGCAAGAATGATCCCTGAAATGCATAAGAAAAGGTTTATTTTTAATAGTACTGTATCTGTTTTACAAAAGGAGAAATAAATTACCCTGGTTAAGGAAGCCTGGAGGAAAGTCAAAGTGGAGCAATATCCCACTGCTCCATCCATTGAAAGGCCTGATTTTATCCCCAAGCTGCAAGAAAAGTGAGCAATTCTTTGTAATTGAGCCACGGAGCTCATGAAAGAGAGGGACTGATGCATTATCCTATTTTCTAATAACATTGCTTTATGATACTGCTGCTCTTTAAAATTGCTGCATTTTGAGAAGAGGCATTATGAGCCAGTGCATACAAAAACTGTACTGTTTTTCTTTTCTTGCTATAAAAAGCAGAAGCTTGGATGCTAGCAGAATGGCAGTATAATTGTATGTTTGGGAAAAAAACTACATCAGAATGGAGTTACACATACTCAAGCTGGATATGGTATTGTTAAGTAGAACTGAGTAATCTCGCCATTTGTACTGCAGCTTCCTTTTGACTTTGTGCATTTTGCTTTTCTCTTTTTTAGATGCACAGCCCACAGATGGAGAAAGGGAGGTCTGGAACCAGATCAGTGCAGTTTTACAGGACTCAGAAAGCATGCTTGCAGACCTTCAGGCTTACAAAGGAGCTGGACAAGAAATTAGAGATGTATGTTTGTTAATGGCAGCTCTTTGGAAGTGACATCAGGCAAAACTCAATGTGTTCCTTGCTTCTGTTCTCTATCCAAGCACATTCTATGAACTCAAGTGAAAATCTCCTTAAAATGTGTTTATAAAACACATAACAGATTATGCATAACATTCAGTATGAAGCTCTAGCTTGAAGTCATTAAATGATGGCTGTTGGAACTTCTTTCAGGTTTTCTGATAGTAAGTAGTTACTATTTTTCACTTCAAGAAACACCATTTCATATACCTTGTTTCATGTATCTCATGGCAGAAGTCAAATTTGAGGACATGGAAGAAGTAATACTTAGGTGTCAGAAATACATGATACAGATTCTGTATCTGATACAGTATGTCTTCTATTCTGTAAGTGGACTAATGAACTACAGTAAATTATAACTTCACCTCCACTTTAGAGGCATCTTATTCTCTGAAACTGGTCCTGAAGTACACTTTTGAACTGTAACTTCGAATTTTTCTCAGGTGACCAAAACTTTACCTGCATCAGATTTGTAGATACTCTTAGTGTGAGCTGTTGGTTACTTAAAAACCTCAACATGTTGAAGTTTTCAAAAGCATGAAAACCTGAAAAAAAAAGACTACTTTTGCAACCAGTAGTCACAGAAAAGGTTTTACCTGATGCTTTTACAATAGTTTTGCTCCCAAAGAATATGCTAGAACATATTTCTATATGTCAGTGGTTCACTGTAATGAATGATTTTAAAACAGTATGTTACAGGGGGAGAGGGAAGGTGAAAAACACAGTATTTTTTTGAATCCTATGCAATGTAATTTCTGAGGATTCTTCTATGTTTTACAATACTTCTTAAAATAATACAGGAAAATTCTAAGCTACCTCTTGCTTGTTATTTATTTATCACAAGTCTTTACAGTAATATTTTTATTTCAGGCAATACAAAATCCCAATGATATCCAGCTGCAAGAAAAAGCATGGAATTCAGTCTGTCCCCTGGTTGTAAGGCTAAAGCGCTTTTATGAGTTTTCACTCAGATTAGGTGAGCCCTATTTTAATACATCTGTTTTATAGGTTTTTTTATACATAATGAAAGAGGAAGTTTTGTCTTTCCACAAATTTATAAAGGGTTTTAGAGCTAACATTATTTCTGTTTGATATCAACAGACATTTAGCTGCAATTGCATTTATCAAGGCATCTATTTAATCTTAATTTCATAGTTTGTTAGTTTGTCTATATTACTTAAATAGCATACAAGCGAAAAACATGATAAAACTACAAAGTTTTTCTCTGTTTCCTGCCACACCTCTGCACTTCTCTGGTCCATGTTGGACTAATGCAGTTTATTTTTTGCATTTGGATCCAAAAATTTGGATCCTCTGGAGCTTTAAAAGGAATGTAAGCCAGTAATATTTTGAGACTTTTTAAAAGCAGGGATAATTGGGAAAGTGTATCAATAAACTCTCTCACAGGGTAAAAATCCAAAGTTGGATGTGCTGTACACTGACTTTGTCATCTCAACAAACACAAAAGGTGATGTGATTACTCTTTGAATTAGGACTCTGGAATGCAAATGTATGTATGAAGTGAGGGAGCTCCAAGTGTAAGGGGATTCTTCTACAATATCCTCTAACTATGTCTTCCACTTTTTGAGTTATGCTAGTAATTACAGGCACAGAAGCTGATTTATATTGCTATCAATGCCTAAGAGTACACTTTTAGAAACAGAGATGCCAGAATAATCTCTATACTGAGCTGATGGCTAATTGAGGAAGATGAAAGTGTTGAATATCTGAATGCAAGAAAAATGCCTCCTCTGGAATTTTTGATAAGGATCCCAGATAAAGGGTGACAAAAATAATTCAATGATACAAAATGGAGAGAAAATGGCAGAGCCTGAAGAGGCAAGTGTCTTTAATTAATGCTTCTCACTTCAGAATAGTAAGAAAAAACATGTTTAGGGCTCAGCATGTTTGGAGGGTTTCTTCCCTTCAAATGCAGTATGTTTAGATATGTAGTTAAAACTTTGTGTGGACTGACTACAATTTGTGCTTCTTATTTTTATTCAGAAAAAGCCCTGCAGAGTTTACTGGAATCCTTGACATGCCCTCCCTACACTCCAACTCAGCACCTGGAACGGGAACAGGCTCTAGCAAAAGAGTTTGCAGAAATATTACATTTTACTCTTCGTTTTGATGAACTTAAGGTTAGTAAAGTCTTTCAATACATGTTGATTGTTGCTGTGTATTTTGAACCAAAACTGATTATTTCCTGTTTCTCTTCCTGGAAGATGAGAAACCCAGCAATTCAGAATGACTTCAGTTATTACAGGCGGACAATAAGTCGCAACAGAATAAACAACATGCATGTAAGTAAATAAACTCTGATGTGCTGCACACACAGTGAGGTGTTTATTTATCAGGATGCATTTATGCCATTTGGGGTAAAGTTTTTGCTTTTGATTCAGTAGCTGTCATGTTCTCTCCTTCACACTGGGAGTTAATCAGCAGTCTGGATGAAGTGATTAGAGAGGACTATTCAAGCAACTGTCTGCTTTCTGACATGAAGATGTACTGCAACTTTTGCTTCGTGCAGGCAAGATTTTAAAGAGCTTTACTGACTGTTTTTTCTCCTGTTTTCATCAGTTAGACATTGAGAATGAAGTGAACAATGAAATGGCCAATAGGATGTCCCTGTTCTATGCAGAGGCCACACCAATGCTGAAAACCCTCAGTAATGCAACGACACATTTTGTATCAGAAGTATGTAAAGGGGGAGAAGGGTCTAACACAGACATTCTTGATTTTAATTTTACAAGATAGTTGACTGAACACTGCCTTTCTCTTACCCTTCCAGAACAAAACATTACCAATTGAAAATACAACGGACTGTCTAAGTACTATGGCCAGCGTATGTAAAGTCATGTTGGAAACACCGTAAGTATTATCTTAAATCTTGGGGGTTTGTATGACAGAATTTATATTTTAATTAGCCACCTGGGATAACACATTTTTTTCCAAGTGAATTCATGTATCTTTGCCTTAAGTTGTTACTCCTTTCGTATACAAAGCACAACCTGGTATTAGAAAGCCTTGCCTCCTCTTCTCACCACCTTATACCTTTCATGAATCAGTGTTCTGTTGGGGAGAGCGTACATGGTCAGCCTGTCTTTCAAGAAAAGGTTAAAATACAAGTATAATGATCTTATGCACTCGCAGACTTCAGTGTCTGTGTCTTCTCTAACCAGGGCCAAAGGCCAACTGCTGCCTCCTGCTTGCCCGTGCTGCTCAATTATTAGCACACAGAGGGCAAGATTTTGGCTCTTCCAAGCAGTACTTTAGCAAATACACAGGGACTGTTTCAAGGATCGTTTAAGTAGATCTTTTTTTGGATGCAGCCATCTTATTCTAGGTATGAAAAAAATCAGCTATATGAATTTTCATTCATATAAATGTATTCTGCTATACAATTGTGTTCATATCTGCTAGTGTAGATAATAATAGCCAGTGGGGTCTTTATTATTATTTTGCTATGCATTTAGTGGAGTATATTTTTGGTTAGATGTCTCTTCAACTGGAAAACACATATAAGATAGACTCAAGGTAGTCTTTCTGCCTATGAGTCATGTGTTCACGAGCCATGTAAAGGGTAGAATTCCTGAGGTTTGTGTTCATGAAAATTCTGGAGAAGTGTCTGTAGGGGTGGGACTCATCTCACAATCCTGAGACATCATAGAAGTAGTAATTGAAAAGTAGCCTTATGAGTCAGCTCTTTTTTTGGCAAAAGTAGAGAAGAAGATTATCTGATATTTAATTCTAATATTCAAGCATTTTCATATCAAAATTTCTCTAACCTTTAAGTCTGTTCATGTTATGATGCTGTGGAAGAATAAAAGTTGAAGTTATTGTAGACTGAGAGGTACTGCAATACACAGAGAGAGAGAGAGAGAAAGAGAGAGAGAGAGAGAGCACAGCTGTTACAATCCACCTTGGTGAAGCCCTGAACTTCCCAGCTGCTGAACTTAGATCCCACTGAACTATTCCAAAGTAGGAATTTAAGCAAAAACAGTAGCTTTCCTTTGAGGTCCCAGCATGTGGTGTTTCTGAGATTAAACTGAAGTGTGATCAGTCTGCATCATATTTCATGAAGTTTTCTATGAAGCCATCATCACATACATTTTCAGGATCTCAGCTGTGCATGGGTTTGACAAGAGGTTTACATCTATCTACTCTCTAACCATTCTTGTAAATTGGCATAGGCTTACAGAATTCACAGATATTCAAAGTCTCACTAAAGGAAAGGGCATCTGCAACCTTAAAATATACTTTTGGTTCAGATTTCCCGCACTCCCAGTCTAGTTTTTAAAATTGTCTAATAAAAGATCTAGAATGTTAATTTCTTTTGTTTTGTTTTCCAGAGAGTACAGGAGTAGATTCACCAGTGAAGAGACCCTTATGTTCTGCATGCGAGTAATGGTGGGAGTTATTATTCTGTACGATCACGTTCATCCTGTGGGAGCTTTCTCAAAGACATCAAAGATTGATGTAAGAGAGGCCTTTCTTTAATACTCTGTAGGTTTGAGAATACTGGTCTGCAGCTCTTTTTCAGCACAAGCTTATGGCTTGGTATAAATAATTTTAATTACTTTTGAATGGCAATTTAGAATTTGTCTTCACCTGTGCTCTTTAATACATCAGTTTGTTTGAAAATAAAATAAGGACCAGCTTTTTTTCCTTTTTGTTTTCTTCCAGACTCAGATAATAATTTTTCTTTGTTAACTCTGCTTTCTTGCCAATTGTATAATTAGGCTAAAATAATTTTTTATTACACCTAGCCTGGAATATGTTCTATGGTCATAATTTTTTTAATAATGTAATTTATTGATGCTGAAATGTTCATCTTTGGCAGCAGTTCTTTTGTAAATAAGTAGATATTCAATGTTGTCTCTGCTTTGTCTGAGATCTGAAGTAGCAGAACTGAAATGTTACTGTTGTAATGTTGTT
Organism: Leptocoma aspasia; assembly: GCA_013399835.1. Classification (NCBI taxonomy): domain Eukaryota; kingdom Metazoa; phylum Chordata; class Aves; order Passeriformes; family Nectariniidae; genus Leptocoma; species Leptocoma aspasia. The sequence continues at coordinate 177,263 of VXAX01003395.1, forward strand.
AATGACCCTTCAGTTTCATCTTTAGCATGGCCAGTCACAGAGAAATCAATCTTATTTTTCCATTTAAGAAACTACAAGTACACATGAAAAGAGTACTCTTGTCTTTTCTACATGTTTTTACAAACCTAAATCTCATGCACCGCTTCTTTCAGCAGAAATAAGGTGTTAATAATGAAAAAGATGCCAAGTCTTTCCCTTTACAAGAAAGCCTGCTTCAAAAGAAAATTAAACAACTATATATTATTGCCTTTCATGACACTGGGTCTTTGTTAGCATTTTGCATCTGCGGATACCAGAATTTTGCCATGTCTCCTTCTTTGCCTCTCTACAGAGGGAAAGATTTGTCACAGAGGTGAATAGATTTGCTCAAGGTCATGAAGCAGATAGAGCCTGGGACTTGAATGCAGATTTCTTGAATTCTGGTTCAGTCTCTTGCTTACAGAGGCAACACAAATGAAATTCTGATAGGACCAAATATACATTGTATGTAACTTTGTTTCTCACATTTATCCTAAAGCCCTGTAATCTTACAGGAAAGTTAGGTAGATGTAAATGGGAGGCAGAAGATGTATGACTCAGTTTTAAAAAACAAGTACATGGTCCCAAATCTTGATTTGCATAATTAGTTTAGTGACTTTTTTGTAATTCAAAAAGTTTCCTAATGTTTCAGATGAGAAGTTTGTTTTGCTGTGGTAAACAATTCTTTTCACCAAACTATTCACTTCAGCCATTCAAACCATTTCAAGAGAATTCAGGGACAGTGAAGTATATTACCCTGTCCTTACTCTTTCAAGACTGGAGAATGTATTTTAAGCTATTAATTACAGTCTCCTAGCTTAGACATCTGTCTTGGTTTGAAAGACAGATGTCTGCCAAGGAAGTTGGGAACCTCCCTTGGAATGGAAAATATGACGCCCTCCCTCTGAATATTGTAACTTTGAAATTAAGTGCAAGGCAAACATACGGGAAAAGGAATAACAGTTCTTTACTAGTATGTATGTGTGTAACAAGGCAAACAAACAACAGCAATGGCAGCAAAAGCAAACAAAAGGAACGAGCCCAGGAAACCCAATAAATGTTCCTGCCATCCAGCACCTTCCCCTTGGGTGCAGTTCCGGTCACGGCCGGCAGGGGCGCTGCTGGCTCCCGGTGGGCAGGCCAGGTGCGGTGATTCCCCCGCGGCTGCAGGGGGCGCTGTGGCGCACGGGGAGCACGCGGTAATGGCGGCTGGGCCAGACGGGAAGGGATGGAAAAAAGGCATTCCCTACAAACCCGCAGGGGCAGCCGATCCCACTGTCCCAGCAGGATCCTGGGGAGCAGCAAGCTGGAATGGCAGGAAGGAGCAAAAATCCCGGAGTGGTGGAGGAGTTGCATCAGAAACCCTGCAGCTGCAGCTGGAACCGTGGGGTGTCCCGACAGGCAGGGGATGCGGGGCTGCAGTGCAGCAGAAAAACCGGAGCAGTGGAAGAGGAACGGAGGGGCTGGGCAGCCGCAGCCCGGCTCGGAGCAGGGCAGGGGAAAGGCAGGCTTGGGATCCCAGGGTTTCTCCTGAGGCACCCCAGCAGATGGGGAAGGATCCTTTGTTTGCTGAGGTGGGATGTTAATAAGGTCCTAGTGCAATGGCCGCTCTTACGAGCAGGGCTCTGCTCAGGGTAGAAGAAAGGCAGCAGAGGTGGAACCCTGCAGTGGTGACGAATTCTCCCCACAGCGACTGCAGCCTCTCTTCCCTCTGCCAAGAGCACAAGAGAGCTAGGAGCTGCACCTTTTTCCCAGCCCAATTTTCGTGCTGTCTCTGCCAAACCCCCAGGTAAAAAGAGAGAGTAGCCAGCTGCTCTCCCCTGAGCTATGGCAACTTCTTTTGTCTCTCTTGAGTAGCCAGTCGTTATTGTCTCCTAGCAACACATATGGGAGAAAAATTCCCTGAGAGAAAGAAACAAAAAGAAGAATCCTAAACCTCAACATCATCTTACTTGTTTTAGGTATTCTGACAGAAATGAAAAAGAATTGTTTGATTTTTTTATCCCCTTTGATTTGGTCTGGTCTGATCAGATCTGCTGGGGCCTGTAAACCTGTACTGAGTGATGTGCACATAGATTTGAGCTTCTTTAATTTATGAAGAATAACTCACTTCAAAACACATGGTGCTAGCCTGAGAATCTCATCTGATATTTGCAAAGCTAGTTACACTTTCCAGGTAGAAATGAGCCAGCTGAGCAGTGAGCAGTGTTTGTTGGGCTGGTCCCTGTCGAGGACGCTGAGCTACATTTTCTGACTTATTTTTGCTGGCACATGAATGGACCCTGACTTAAATGAAGTGTTACATCATCTGCTTCCTTAATAAGGCAGAGGTGCTCTTCAGCTGCAAAGAAAATTCTGACATGTAGATTTAGCACTCCAATGTGACTTGGAAAATTAAAGGGTTCAAATCTTGACTCAGCCGTGTCTTTAGCTGTCATTTTGAATAAAATGGAATTAATCTAGGCTAATTTCTGATTAGCTAGATTCGATGTCTTCATAACAGTGGGAAGAAATAAGTACTACTGGGGCACAATTCATTACGTATGAAGATACATTCTGAATAGATTAGAAGAATTCCCTTTTTCTCTCTATTGACTAGCCAGGGAGTCTGTACAATGGGTCAAAGGAGTTCTACTCCTGCTTTCTCTGCTTCATTTCCCCTTTTGTAAATTTGGACAGAGTTTCAGCCCATTTTTTACAGTCTCCACAAAGATGTTCGTTCAGTGTGGTGTTAAAATCAACACCATAGACTTCTTAGATTAAAGTTTTAACCACTAGTTATGAAACAAATCGTAAGTTGTCACTGGTTAGGTTTACAACTAAAAACTGAATACTGAAAATTACTTCCTTGTATGCAAACATAAAAATAAAAGTCCAAGTTGAAACATCTCTTCTTAGAGTTGTTAACAGCAATGACATGGAACTCCCAAAATCTCTTTTTCCCAGCTTATATCAGATGGTTTTGATTTTTGTATTTTACTTGGAATTGAACAGTGTGCAAGTTAAAATATAGACACTGGATATATAATTTACTCTCTGCAAATGCTTATTAAAGTAGGTGTTTTCTCCAAAGTTAAGTTTTTAACTTTGAGATAATTTTTAATAAGTTGTAATGCTTTTATTGTGTCATATGTAAAGCAGCATTAACACTCAGTAAGAAGAGAAACCTGCCTGTATATGGTGAAATTTTTCCTTGTTTTCAGCTAGTGCAATTCATATATTATTGTTCAATAGTGGCATGCTTCTGTTCCCAGATGAAGGGATGCATAAAAGTTCTAAAGGAGCAACCACCTGATTCTGTTGAAGGACTTCTGAATGCTCTCAGGTATGTGTGATTCAGCCTTAGAAAATTCCTCATTGTTTTTCTCCCAATCTCTTTATATTTAAGATTCTTCACTTTAGAAGATTGAATTAATAAGATTATCCTCTCAGGTTTGCTTTCATCACCTGAGGTTTTTTAATATTAATTTCTTCCCGTTTCATTTCACTTGAATAAGCAATAACTCTTAATGGTGTAAACAGTATATCCTAGTTAAGATTTGCTATATAAAATACCCCAGCATCTAGAACATTTTAGAAATGAAGTGTCAGATTTCTGTTTCTCAAACCCTACATACTTCCCTTCTCCCTTTCCATCTCAAAATTTTTTTTTAATCTTGCTAAATTATACAGCTTCAAGAAAACAGCATCCTAAATCCTTATCCTGTTCGTGGTGCTGTCTTGGGAAGGAAGACACACAGGGTCTGACTCTTCTCTGAAGCTGAGAAGGGAGTCAGTACCAAGTTTTTCAGAGCAGTTTTGAATTTTCTAGCTGTTGAAAGCTTGGATAGAGGCAGAACTACACTGCCACAATTGCTTATCATATCTTTTGAATTAAAGTTGATGTGGAGTTAAATCAAAAGGTATCAAGTGTGTTTCAAGCATATGTTATAATCAGTCTCCCTGTTAGCATAAACAGTGGAGAATGCTTGGGTTTAAATGGAAAAAACACAATAAAGCTCTTCAGTCCTCTCAGAATATTTAAGAAAACTTAAAGTCATAGATTATGCCAAAATTCAGTCTAGATTCCTAAGTGATTTTAGTATTTACCATATTTCTTACGTCTTTTCATGATTTTGCTTCTTTTGAGGCTTTTAACTAGAAAAAATGAGAGAGAATTTTGACCCAAGATTATGACAATGTCATGAACAGATACCAAACAGGATTTAGCCAGAGTTCTCCACCTTTTAGCAGAGAATAATTTATTATATGGGGTATTTAGAAGATAAAGAAAACCAGGTTCTAACCAGTTAAATTCCAGTGATCAGTAGAGGAACATGTAAATTCCTCCTTTGTGTAACTGAACTGTGCTGATCTCAAAAACAGGCTCAAGTGTTCAGATTTTTCCTGTTCTGTTCATTTTATAAATTACTGTTCTAACTTGTGATTTCTAGGTTCACTACAAAACACCTGAATGATGAATCTACTTCAAAACAAATTCGAGCTATGCTGCAGTAGTATCCAGAGACAAGTAGATGTTTGTATTGATCACAGAAGATGTGTATGTTTACATAATTTAATACAGTTTGATGTTAATACTTGTGTGTATTTACATAACCATTTTCTTCACATTGCTGAAATATATGAATCTGTTCATAACCTGACTGACTTTATATAGTGCAACCTAAGTTTTTATTCTAGCCTTTATCTTTTGACTTTTAAAATACTTTTTTACTTAGATACTTCAGTTATGACAATTTATCTGTGCATTTTAATCCTTAAACACCTTCTCTATCAGAGAAGTAAGTAGTAGTGATGACAAAATAGAAATCAAACTGAAATGTCGAAGGTACCACAGAAAAGGAAATTTAAAGAAGAAGAAAGTTAATATAAGAGAAAGCAAAATTTATTTGGTATGTTTTGAAGAACATGTGCACAGTTTTTTGGTCAGTTTTCAGATCTTGTTAAACTAGTATGAATCGGAGAATACCTGAATGTTCATCACTCTCATAAAATGCATTGTCTTTCCTGTAGTAAGTGGAGATCCACCTAATTTTATGGATTATGTGCTGTCTGGCATCCAAAAATGTATTTCAAACAGGTAATTTTATCTTTTAAATTAAGTATAACCCATACCTTTCAACAACTGAGGAAATTAATATCCTTTTTCAGATGCAGTATAAAGAAACAGAAAATATGTTTAAAGATCATTGATTGATTTTGAAAACTGTATAATTTTATTAGATTTAGAAAGGAAAGGGAAAATACTAATGCTTTGACTTAAGTGGACAAGGTTTGTCAGTGTAAATATATCACAGTGAACATTAACTACCAGACAGCTCTAACCAGTAATTTTTTGGCTGATCTAAACTAGTACACTCTTCTGTAGCAAACTTCCCTGATGTCACATTGGCTGCATCAGACTAGGGATGGTTTAAAATTAAGAGCTGATCTGTTCTTGGGAACTCCCTTAAGTTCTTGGTAGTATTACTCATTAGATGATTCAGAGTCAACACAGAAATATTTATCAGCTGCTGCTCTTCACTGGCTTTTGAGATGTGATTGATACTTCAAGAAGTTAAGTTCCTTGCTGAGTTGTTTGTTCTTACTTTCTGGTAAATTTTCCAGTTAATGGAATAGAAATACTTTGCCAAAAGCAGCAAAGTGCTCATGCTCTGTTAAGTGCGTCTACTGGGTGGTCTGCAGTTGCTGTACATATTCTTGCAGAGGTCACGTTCTGAAAATGTGTTTGATTTTATGTACTTTGCTTGCATGTATGTGTGGAAACTCCAGTGCTTGTGCACAGATTCAGATTTGTATTTGCTTATCCCCATATAGATAAATCAGGGTTTGTGTGCTTTCACTGGAATTTTCATGCACACCTCTTCTAAAAACATTACCTTAAGACTTTGAAGATGCATTTGGTCTGCTGGAACTCGGCTGCACTGTGACAAACTGTGTCATTGAACACAGTCCGTAAACGGTATTAAAGTCACAAGTTCTCTGGAGTAGGGATTAAGTTGAGAGCTTACTTTTGAGCAGAAGGTGAGGTTTCTCAGACCTGATCAGAACCCACAGGAGCCAGTGTCATGCATGTCCTGTTACTGGACAGCACCACAGCTCCAGCACTCGTGTCACACCTCTGCAGGTGCAGCAGCCAGTTGCTATGTTGTTGTTGGGGAGAGAGTTGGAACTCACTCACATTAGATCTTTTTATTTTTCTGAAAGCAAAGACCACACTTTTTTCACTGTAGTAAATCCACTGTTTACAGGCTCCATTTTTAATGGGGGGACATTTAAAGATGTATGTTAGGGAAAATCCTGCTTTGTTCATAGTCACTTCCAGTTAGGTAAATTAGGTGGATGACAGGCCATTCTGTTGAGCTTTGGTAACTGAAGTTAATATACGCTTACCTGCAATTTTTTGTCAAACAATGAAGTCTTTAAGTAGCCCAGAGGAAAACTATTTGTCACTTGTATAATAAAAATGTAAACCTTAAAGCATTCTGTGAGTTGTCATGTGCTGTTTGCTGAAATCATGGGATTTCTTGGCCTGCTTTGATGTTTTTGTACAGAAGTTTGTTTGAAATAATAAAAAATTTGGTACAGTAAGCTTTGGGACTCCCTATATCTAGTGACAATTTTAGTGAGAAATACCTCATTTAAAGTTTTGGCTCATATAGTAGGCTTGCCTTTATGTGTCCAGTTTGTAGTTTATTTTAAAAGCACTTGTTTCACTTGTGTGCTACAATAGGATAACTTCACATCACTTGTGTTTTTCTGACATATATTAGCACTTGTTTGTCATCATGACCAAGGGAAATTGTTGATACTGCTGAGGGCATTAATCCCTTCTCAGACTTTCATATCTTCACATTAGTCATCCTGACCCATGGGGGCCACCTCAGGTGGTGTTTATAACCAGTAAGGTCACCAGAGGATTATTCATTTAATTGTAAGATAAATTCAAATGAATAGCTTTTCGAAGAAGAGCTGTGTAGACTAATGTTCAAAGTTATTGATCTCTATTTTGTCAGTGCTTCTTCCTATTTTGTCTCATCATTATGTAAGAGTATGTGTTTATGGTATGATAAATGTTTAAGCCACATAAAGACAGCACTTCAGAATACTCATAAATGAATGTAAATAGTTTGGTTCTAAGAATTTTGCTAGTTTTGTGGTGGAAAGAGATACTACTTTAGGGTTGTATGAATTTGAAAGACTAAGATTTGTCACTTTGAACAATAGAATGTGTTTGAAACATAATTTATGGCTCCTAAGCTTTCTGCTGCTACTAAGTGGCTGTCATGAAAGATATCTTCTGAGATTGCATTTACTGGTCTCTAGTAGACCACATCACTCAGATAAATTGTCTTATATTTTCCATGTCTACTAAAGTTTACAAACCAACAAGAAGTCCTCTCTCTGTTGCTTTCTCTGTTGTATTTCACCTAAATCTGAACTGGAAGTACGACATAAATGTATGAAATTCCTTGCATTCTTACATTTATTCTGAGTTAAACAATGTAGGACATAAATTCTTCATATGAAATTATCTGTCCTCCCCCTCCCCCATTTATTTCTTGAGCAGTTTAGTGTAATCAATATATTCCTATGACAATACAGTGCCAATTCAGTAGATTCCCATTTGGGAAATGGTGCATCACTTTTTCATGCCACATCTGAACCGAAGCAGTACAGATGTCCAATTTGCAGTCTGTCGAGGTCCCTCTGAATGACAGCACAACCATCTGGTATATCAACAGCTCCTCCCAGTCTTGTATCAGCTGCAAAATTCCTGAGGGTGCATTCTGCCCCACTCTCTGGGTCATTTATGAAGGTGTTAAATAGTATTGACCCCAGAACCAGCCACAGGGGAACACCACTAGTGACTGTCCTTAAAATTCATTTTGTGCTGCTGATGACATCCCCTCTGAGTTTAGAGTGCAGCCAGTTCTCAGTATACCCCACTGCCAGTTAATCTCATCCAGAGCTCACCAGTTTGCCTATGAGGAAGCTACAGTGCCAGAAGCCTTGCTAAAGTCAAGATAAACAAGACATCGGCCAGCTCACTCCACATTTATGGTACATCCCATCAGGTCCCACTGATTGTGTAGGTCTGGCTTGTTTAAGTATTCCCACCTTGATCCCTGATCTGCCCAAAGTCTTTCTTGCTCCATACTTTCTGCTTTCAGAGGCCTGGGATTCCTGAAGGCAAATCCTATCATTAAAAGACTGAGGCAAAGTGGACACTGAATTCCTTGATCTTTTCTGTATTCTTTGTCACAGGTCCCATAGCCCATTTAGCAGCAGGCAGACGTTTTCTGTAGCTTTCGTGTTGCTTCTGATATACCTGTAGAATCCCTTGTTTATTGACCTTCATGTCCTTCACCAAATTTCTCTTCAGAAGGGCTTTGGCTTTCCTGAGTCCAACCATGCCATCTTTGCTTGGTTACATGCTTGGCAGGAAGGACCTGTATTGAGCTTGGAGGACGTGGTCCTTGAAAGTAAGCCAGCTCTCCTGGACAAATCTCTCTGGGGCTGTATTCCATGCAGTGCTTCCAACCAGATCCCTGAAGAAGCTAAATTAAAATTCCCAAGTTAAATCTTGTTTGTAAATAATTTTGTGGCTGAGTAGTCAGAAATATGCTTTTAATGTTTTTGGACTGTTATAAGTGTGTAGTTCTGTCAACATTTAAAGTCAAGAAATACAAAATCTTGCATATCCAAAAGTTTGCTTGTAGTTGCAAATAGTTGGAAGAGGTGGGGTTTTGGTTCTTTTTCTTTAAAATGTAGGACACTAGTTACTGTTTCCTTGCCTCAGATGAATTATCTTACCCAAAATTACAGAATCTATTACTTCGTACTGTGAAGCACACTAGGTAACGCAATGCAAGTGAGCAGGCTGAAGCAGTGACATGAATTTGAATTGCCAGTAAGAGAATAAAACCCAGATTTGGTTTAAAAGTCAGTATAGCAAACTAGTATTTTGATGTAGCAGTCTGTAATGCTTCCTGCTACAGACTAATAAATGTGAATTCCTGCCCGTCACATAATCCAGATTCAGAAAAACACAGAAGTTTTTCATACGGATTTGAGTCAAATATAACTCAATGGACTTCAGTAGAGCTGTTTCTGATTGACACAGGTGTAAACAATGCCCTTTGTCTTTTCTCAGTCGTGGCCTTTGACCCAGGTTGCTTATTACTGAGCAAATTGAGTCTTTTCCTTGTGAGGATCAATGGCGTAACATGATAATCTTGCAGAGATCTCCTGTGCTTGGCTGCTTTGAAAATAAAGCTAAAATGAACAATGTAGTAGGTGTTCCAGAAAATAAGTATATAGTTAAAATACAGGCCAACCAAGCACTATTCCCTAGTTTAAGAGGAAGAAACATCATTCTTTTCCAACACATGTTAATTTGGGTTTGAGTGTAATTAATATAGTTTTCTTGTCTTGGGTATTTTGGCTGTTGACAAATATGTGGACTTGGGTATTAAGAACTTGACATACCTCTTGACATTCTGAAATTGCTCCCAGAACTTCTAGGTTCGAATATTTGCATGTGGCTTGAGTCAAAAGTGCTATTACAGCTCATGATAATTCTCATCCTGTGAGGATCCATTTCATGTAAGGTGGAGATTGTTTTGTTGTTGTTTTCTTTTTGTTTGGTTTTGGTTTTGTTTGGGGGATTTTTTTTTTTTTGTATTGCATAGATGGCTGTGTTTAACTACAAGCACTTTCTCTATTAAACTCAGGCTTAAATAATGTGCAGCATTAGAGCTCAAAGGCTCTTTAATAGAAACCTTCCCAAACAAGATGCCTTACAGGGGAGTTGAATTTGGTTTCTCAGATGAACTTACTGAATAGGTAAATGTGGTCCTAGTTGCTGAGACACTGAATATATCAATATAAGACTGAAGCAGGTATTACATCTCTATGGAAATTTTTAGTTTGGGGAAAGAAAAGTTGTGGTATATAGCCAACTTAATTAAAGGATTTTGTGGAGATTTTTGTTGTGTGTTGAATTAAATGAATATATATTTGTTCTGATTAATTTTGAATTCCCCATATTCAGGTATATAGTCATAGTAATAGCTATGATACTTATACAATGAGAGATTTTTTGTAAGCACTGACTTAGCCGCTGTGTTTGCAGCTGTGTTTTGAAACTACAGAGTAAATGCCACATTTGTTTTACACAGCCTGTCAGATTGACATTTGCTTTATTAAATTTGAAGCTTAAGATTCCTTTTGTTCAGTGGTTTCAGATTCACATTGAGACCCACTGTTCTGATTATAGGTTGTACAACTGTAATTAATTTGAGATACACAGATAAGACCAATTTTTTTTTTCTTTATTCTTGTCATTTGCTATATAACTGACCAGAGTTTAAAATAATAAAAGGTTAGGTTAAATAGAATCAGCAAAATTAATGCATGCTATGTGAAAATTACTTTAAAATATTTTGTTGAAAAATATTACTTCTGAGACAAGATTATTTTTCAAACAAGTAACATTATTTTTTATTTTGTTTTTTTCAAATAGAAACTGAGGGTTTACTGTTACAGATAATGCCTGAGTATATGAATAGAGGTGCAGTGTAACTGAGCTGAGAAAAGACAAAAATTTTGTTAGAGTTTGACAGAGGTGCCCAAGACACTGATCACTGTTCATGTTGGAAAGTTAGAGGTTCCTCAGTTCTTTCAAACTGATTAAATTGGAAGGAAAAAAAAAGTCATTTGTCTTTGACCCCAAGTACAATTTGAAATGCCATACGTAATAAAAATTAGCCAGTCTAACAAGCAAACATTGTGGGTTTTAGCTTTGGAAGACACAGGCTTCAATTTAATACAGATTATTTTCATGCCAGGTACTAGTGAGGCCATTACCACGTGAAACAAAAGGCCCAGGAAACAGCAGAGATTTGGCCTCGCCTGGGGTTTTGCATGTGTGTGGAAAGTTCAATTCTCCTGCATCACAATTGTATCGGAAACCTCTGCTGGAAGAATTTTGGGACGTTGACTTCATGGGTCAAAAAGCATAAAAATGAAATACATCTTTCTAGGCTTGGCAGTGTCAGGTCATTTACCTCCCTGATCTTAAGAGCAAAATAAAACTAATTCATGGTCGTAATACTGGTATCAGAGTTCCTGAATCCAAATGTCATCCTCTTGCCTTCTTTTTAATGACAGAATTTTTTTTTAAATTTTATTTTCAAAATTAGAAAATGTATTTTTGCCTCCATTTGAAGTAGATCAATTCTTCCACAGCTTTGCTTATATAGATATTAACTTGATATGCTGTTTGAAGCACAGAATTTTTTATCCTGCCTGACACAAACATCTTGAAAATACAGGTGACAGGTATTACAAACTTATTCGACATTTGAAGGCAGAGCACCTGGAACAGCCATAGGTTTTAAATGCTACTTGAGGTAGCAAGTTATGCCATATGTGCAGTCCTCCAAAGAGTATGGAGAGAAAGACCTCTAAAGACCCATGTTCTTTGTGTTAGGGTAGACTAACTTGTCCCCAGAAATCATAGAATGGTTTGAGTTGGAAGGGACATTAAAGTTCATCCGTTTCTGAGCACCCTGCAGTGGACAGGGACACCTCCCACTAGACCAGGTTGCTCAAGAGCTCCATCCAACCTGGCCTTGAACACTGCCAGGGATGGGGCATCCAGAGCTTCTTTGGACAACCTGTTCCAGTGTCTCACAACCCTCACATTGAAGAATTTCTTCCTAATATCTAAATGAAACCTATTCTCAGTTTGAAGCCATTCCCACCTGTCCTATCACTACAGGCTCTTGTAAAAAGCCCTTCTCCATCTGTTTTGGTAGCTCCCTTCAGGTGCTGGAAGGCCACATTTAGGTCATCCCAGAGCCTTCTCTTTTCCAGGTTGAGCAATCCCAACTCTCTCAGCTTTTCCTCACGAGAGAGGTGCTCCATCTCTCAAATCATCTTGGTGGCCTCCTCTGGACTCGCTCCAACAGGTCCTGTGCTGGGGACCCAAGGCTGGATACAGCACTACAGGTGGGGTCTCACCAGAGCAGAGCAGAGCAGAGCAGAGGTTTGCTGTGGACTGTCCATTGACAAAGGACTCTTGACAATAATTTTAGAAGGTTAAATATGATTTATTAAAATGACTCCGTAATTATAAGTATTTGGGCTATAATGTGCCCCGGTACAGAGTTCAGATGCTTCATCTTCACTACCCTGTACAAGAATGCTAGAATGCTTACAATATCAGGAAGACTACAGTCCTTCACCTCATAAGTTAAAAGAGAACCCATATCTCCCATTGCTAAGAGACAGAGGAATCTAAAAATGTCTTTGAACACACACCAGATATTTTGTTTACAGAAAACTTACACAGAGTAAAAGACAGCACAAAGATGCTTTCTCATGAGAAGATTATTTCTGCCGGCCTGCATGCAGAGAAATTTATGATATGTTCTAGCAACACAGAGGGGCAGAATCCCCTCCCTCACCTGCTGCCCACGCTGCTTTGGATGCAGCCCAGGACACATTTGGCTTTCTGAGCTGCAAGGGCACATGGCTGGGTCATGTCCAGCCTCTCATCCACAGCACCCCCAAGTCCTTCTCGGCAGGGCTCCTCTGGATCTGTTCATCCCCCAGCCTGGAGTGACACCAGGGGTTGCCCCAGTCCAGCTGCAGCACCAGCACTTGGTCTTGTTGAACCTCATGGGATTCCCGTGGGCCCCATTCTCTGTGTCTCCACTGTTGCCCTTGGAGATCCTGGGTTATTACCTTGGATGAAATACCAGCTCTTACAGTCATCTTCAGGAGAGGTAACAAAGCATCTAAGTGTTCCCAGTATCTGAAAGTTTTTGCTTTGAGCAGTATCTGTTGCTATCCTGTTCTGGGATTTCTGCAACAGCAAGAGGGAGGCAACACAAGCAGTATTATAAAATAAATGACATGGTTTTCATTCTAATTTAGTTTATCTTTGAGGATCTGATTCAAAGTCTGTTTGAGTCAATAGCTTTCAAATTGCCAAGCTGAAAAGAAACCTTAAAAAGGCCAAGCAAAACTTCTTCACTCTTACAAGTTATACCTTTTTCTTTATGTGTGCTTATAAATCATCTTCTCTGTCTAGTAGCACTCAGCTACCTGACAGCATCACCAGCGATGCTAATTTCCTCAACAGAGTTCAGCAGTTCAACCTTACTGGGTTACTAGGAACTCCTTTGACTTACTCTCTCTGGTCTCTTCCATCTGTATCCACTTAGAATAAATGTCCTTTAAATACCACATTTTAAGACATGTTACCTTACATTTGCCAAAACATGAGTTTTTTGCTCTGCAGCAGTAGTGGAGAGTTACCCAGCATTTCTTTAGTAACAATAAGATATACAATGCAATTGTATATCTTATTGTTACTAAAGAAATTGTTACTAAAAGAAATTAAGCTATACAATGAGTGCAGAATTGTACTCTTATATCTTAATAACAAGAATCTTAATTGTAATTACAAGTAATTTTTAATTCTAATTACAAATAATTGTTCAAATGGAACTATTCAATAGGTACTCAAAGCATTTACATCAGCAACAGTATGCAACAACTGATAAAATCACACAGCTTTTTTGTCACATAGATTCTAGAAACCACAGTGTTTACTAAAATAAAACTAAATAAATATAAGTAATATCTGTTTATATTATTATATTCTGAGGGTTTGCTTGCATTTTAAAATAAATATATTCCCCATTTTATCCCCATTACTGTGTTTGTTTTCTTTGAGATATGAGGAGTGTTTGCTGATAGAACAAGGTGTAAGTGTGGATTCTAGAGCACACAGAGGAAAGATTTGCTCCTGAAACCATTCCAAAAGTTTTCCTCATCCTAACAAAGAATAGTAAACATTCAGCTCAGCTGGAGATTTCAGCATCAGAACAAACCACTGTTCAATAACAGCTTTCAAAAAATATTGATATTTTGCATTAGAATCCACTGAATAAATTTACAAACTACTGATGGAAAAAAAATTACAAAAGAATTCAAATTTGAGCTTCAATTTGCATTCAGTAGAAAGACTGCATGAATCTTGTCTGACTTTGGACCAGGTTTAAACTGACTTTTAGTGATTACCTTTTGTTTTGATCAGATCAGGTGCAGCTAAACATACAGCTCATTCTAAAATTTATTGTGATGGCGTGATTGAGAATTTTTTTAAGTAAAGTTGAGGGACTGGATTGTTTAATAAGAATGAAATTGCTTTTATTGTTTGTATTTTCCTCTGAGTTAGACTTGGTTACTATAAACTGCAAACATTCTGCCAGCTATGGGCAAAGAACTCTCTGCTGGCGTAACTCCTTTAAAATAAGTGTCCTAGACATAAAAAACAGCCTTTATCACACATGTGGTGTGTTACATGAAGCAAAGGCTTTCATGTGCTATTTATACATCATGAAATGCAAGACAGCATAGGGAGGGACAGAATTTGGCCCTAAGTTTAATCTTATTAGGCGCTTTTTTTTTTTTCTGGGGTTTCATTGTGAGACAGATTTCTCCCTTATTACCAGTTCTACTCTGGCAACTTTTTTTTCCCCTGTACTTAGATTTCATAGAACTTTTTTATTTTACTTCTACTCCGATCTGCTTTTGCCTCATAGGGAAAGAAAACCAAGAGACTGGTCTGTTATCTCACATTTCATTTAAGTCTAACATATATTTGCTTAGGGGTAAAAAAGGTTGAGGAAAAAAGGGAAATGTCAAAAATGAATAATAAATGGCATATAAACAGAAGCAGATTTTCTGTGATATGTTACCTCTGATAAACTTGATAATGTTTCCCAAATGTGTTGCCTTGGTTCAAATCCAAATCTACTGGTCAGGTTTTACGTGCTATTTTTAATTTTACTGCTTAAAAAACTTTACATCATCTTGTAGGAATTCCCTCCTACTGCATAGCTGTATCTGGTTATTTGTAGGTTAAAATTCATCTTAATATAGATTCATATAAAACATGTGTCACCACAGAGGCAGCAAAAAGGCAGATCTGGGTGGGTAAAACAAACTGGATTTGCAAGGAAACTCTTTTTTCTTTTTAATGAAATATGTTTTCCTTTGAGGTCACTCTGCTGTTTGATATTGTAGACTCCAAGGTCTTTCCATTCAGTAAACTTACCTTGCCCTTTAAACAGTGAAATCAGAACGTGAGAGGTGAATACAAACAACCAGAGACAGGGAGACCTGGAAATATTTAAGATCCACAAAAAGTCTCTAGAACTAGGCAGCGAACTTGAGACATTGCAGAGCAGTTCAGCCTTTTGGAATGCTTAAAAACAGAGACTGTTTCCTATAAGCATTGACTCAGTAGAGGTACTCTACTTCTACATTTATAGTAGTGGAGATATTTATAGAGAAAGAAACCTTCTCAACATAAAATATTAAAGATGTGGGAGCATTAAAATGGATGGAGAAAGGAAAGGAATTATGCTTCCAGTGGCACAATATTGAGATGAGAAAACAGAACCCTGGTAACAGAAGAGCTTTGCAGTGGTACTTGCTGCTCAGTCCATTACTTAGTGTTTATTCACCGTTATCCCACAGCAGGTAGGGGATATCACAGAATCACAGAATATTTGGAGTTGGAAGGGATCATCAAGTCCAGCTCTTAAGTGAATGGCCCATATGGGGATCAAACCCACAATCTTGGTATTATTAACACCCTGCACTGACCAACAACTGAGCTGAAATCATACGCTGCAAGTAGTATCCTTAAATATTGATTCCATGCTTCCCAGCCTTAGCTAATTACAGTATTTTAGAGTAGGTTGGGCTTGATGAACTTCATTATAAGGGATTTGATGAACTGGGTTAGCACAGAGTGTAGCTACTTCCAAAGGGGAGGTGAGTCATGTGTCTGCCCTTAGAAATCTGGTAGGGGTGTGAAAATAAGCCTGCATAGATAACAGACCATGCCAGACCACGTCAAAGCAGTATAGTTTCCTTAACAGAGGGAAGTAGCACAGAAGAAGCAGCAATATCAAGTTAATTTTCCTCCATGAGGCTTTTGATAGTACCCCACACAGATGGCCTGTAAGCAGCCAATGTGGTCTAGATAAATCTGGGCAGGGTAAATAAACCCCCTTTCTGGAATGCAGACACTCCAGCTCTACAGGGCATAGGGTGAGGACTGAGAGCCCCAGCCGTGCTCCAGTCCCACCCTGTGACCCGAGATCCCAAAAAGATCTATGTACAGCTTGAGCCTTTGCTATGTCAGTTGGGACTGGGTTGTTTTGGAGGCAGAGGTAGAACAAGGGCATGGCTGTAGCCACATCCTGCAAGTCAGCCCACTGCCCAGAGACTGCACATGTTCAATTTATTAGTAGTGATGTAGTCTTTTTGTGTAGACACTTTGGATCTTACTCCAGCTAACTGTGGTTCTCTTCTGGAGGAGACAGAGCTGTTGGGTGGGGGGGGGAAATGGCTAATCCAACAGGTTTTGTATTCCATTATACCTTTTGTGTATTTGTTTAAACAAACAACAAAATCTGTTCATTTGTATTTAGGAAAATGTTCAATTAAATGGCTAATTATTAAGTGGTATTATATAAAAATGTAGCCAGTTGATGGAATACAGCCACTCCCATGCAGTCTAAAATGTGAAGCACTTAGATGTCATCTCTTGTACCCTGCTGGAACACCATAATTGATTTAAAATATTAGAGTTTATCCTGACTGAACTTTGTGAACATTAAGGCAAAATACTAACATGCTAAGATAATATTTTTAAAGCTTCAGTAGAAATTAATGGATAAGATTTCCTTGTGCTGGCTCTCACTAGGAAAGCCACTATTTTGCCTTTATTTACCAGTTCATAGAACAGGAATAATTATGCAAGGCTAGATCATTTAATCAGCGGGTTAACAGGGCTTGCATGAATACCCTGGAGTCAGAGATTACATTTGTTTTTCTTCGTTATTTGACTGCCCATTAACTATGAGTGGTTTGCAAAAGCCATGAATTATAATTAATAAAATCTGAGAAAGGTGAAGTGTAGCATAATTGAATATGGGTAAAATGTTACTCTCACTCTATATTCCTGCTATATAATATTTATCAGCAGATGGTCAAAATAGGTAAGACAAGAACAAATGAAAATCTAATTGTTATAATGACAGATTTAATCAACATAGATGCCAAACAGCAGCAAAATTTTGTGAACCAATCTTTATCTCACTTCCATCAGTGCTTGATCTTACCTGGGGATGAAAAGACTCTTTTTAGCATAAACTGTTGAGAACAATGTTTTGGCAGCAAACTTAAGTACTACGCATTTTACGATATTTTCCTCTTTTTCTGGAGTTTTTTGGGTTGTTTTTTTTTTTTTTTTTGGTTGGCTGGTTTGGTTAGGTTTGGTTTGGTTTGATTGGGTTTTTTTTCTCAGTATGTCTGTAGAGTAAAACCAGGGGTGTGTGAGTTATGGCTGCCACTGGCTAAATGCTGAGCCGTGGAGTTCCCCACCCTGTGGCTCCCTTGCTGCCAGCAGCCAAGGGCCTCAGGATCTGCTCAGAGGAGCTCACTGTCCCAGCCAGGGCTGACCCTGCAGTGTGTTCCTGTGGGCTTCCTGCTGAAAGGCAGGAACCCGAGCTCTGATACATCCTGCAAAGAGGCCAAAGAAGGAAGCAGGACACAGCAGCAGTAAGAACAAAAGGAGAAAAATAGGCTGTGTACAAGACTGGAGGAGAGGAAAGCAGAAAAAAAAACACAAAAAGGCCTCTGAGTGAGTTGGAAGAGGGAACAATACAGCTTTTTACAAGCCACACTCATGGAGGATGATGTATGTGCAGCTCAGAACAAGGGTTTCCTCACTCTGACGCCTGTGTAAACATGGCTGAGGAGCCCAAGTCTCTCTTTTGCATATTGTTTATCTTTTTATGTAATTCTATTAGTTTAAATCCCATCAGAATGCAATTCTCAAAAAAGGAAAAAACCAACAAACCTTTCCTTTAATCCAAAAGTTAGGAAAATAAATTATTATCCCTCTGGTAAAAGCCTCAGAAGAGAAATCTCATCTGTTAGATACACATAATATTGCTCCATTTGTAGTGGGAAGGTAACAAGGGCAGTGCAGTATAGAAATTATATAAGCCTTGTATCCTGTTGAAGCATAGAAGGGTAAAGGTACAGTTTTTGAGTGCTTGTCTATGAAAGCAAATTCATATAAAGATAGAATGATATCTAGAGAAGGCAGCTGAGATCTCTGGTGAACTGAACCCTTCCACAAGGTTTCCATCTGAGTAAGGTCTCCTTGAAAACTGGGGAGAGATCAGTGTTGGGTTTAATTCTGGATATACAGCAGGAGAGATATGAAGCCAACTAACCATGTCATTTAGGTTGTGATTTTTACTTGGGAGAGCAGATTTTTTGCTTATTTTGTCTCCTGCCTTGTTTGAAAAGGCAGAAGCTGGGGGCTGTAGGTGAAACAATTATATAGAGCACAGGGATTACTACAGGTGTTACGTGCAGTAAGCATTGGCAGCAGGTTTAGTATCGGCTCGCCGACTTGTGGGACAGCCTTCTCTCTGTTTTGCCCTACTACTTAATCATAACCAAACTGGAAAGACAACCCAAAACCCACATAGGTAGCACAGAAGTACAGGATCAAAATGGTGCAATCAGAAGTCACCATGGGCATTAAAAAAAAAAAAAAAAATAACACTTCAAAGGGGGAATTGCAATCTTGTAAGTCACCTGCAATGGATATCTGTACTTCTTAAGTACAGTACTTTACTCCTATCCTATTTAATCCTATTTCCAGTTAATTTCCCACTTGTCAGGATTTTGAACTCTGTTTCTGGCTTTCAGTGTTTATTGGGGTGCAATTGCAGGGTGCCTTTACGAAGTCTGTGGCTGAAATTACGGTATTCTGAGCCAGGTGTCACGTCACTTTCCCGTATACCACATGCAGTGTCACCTTCTACATGAATGATTGAGAGAAAACAGGGGAAACAGCACCATTTTTCAGTAGCAAGATGTACCTGAGCCTTTTTGTTGCATTCTCAGTCGTTCCTACGTTGCTATTACCTACAAATGTATTGGAAGTATTCTCTAGTCCATTTGCCATGACTTTTTTCCTTGGGAGAAGAAATTGACACCCACAAATCTTTTGATACACACCTTCCTTCTGGCAGTGAACTACTGATTACTGATTATTTTTCCTTTAAAAAATTCATTTAAGTGAATTATTTGGATTAATATGGATTTTTTGTTTATTTTGTTGTGGTTTTTTTTTTATTATTTTTATAGACAGATATGTCTACAGCAATGTTCATGCTAAGTTGGTAATTTTTAAGGTAATTTTTAAGGACAAGTATTGTTTTGCCCTTTTGCCCTTTTTATCCTTGGATAGGAGCTTTATATGTGCAGAGATGTTAAATCAAAAAACTGTCCCTGCCAACTGTGAGGAATATATTCCTTCATCAGTCTTCAAGGATGCTGTGTCTAATTTTTAGGAACTTTTTCTTCATATCAAAACACCTCCCAATTTGGCACAAATCAGAATAGCTCTATTTAATGAGTATCTCTAATTAATCCACGTACAGGATGTGAATTTACCAAGCACTGTATTTTGAGGCAAAATATGGACAGTTTATGCTTGAACCCCATGGAACTGTGTTGTCTGTGTAGAAATACAGGCTCCTATTTTTGGTCTTCAGTTATATAACTGTATTAAAAAAGGCAAAAATAGAAAACAGGGAAGATTTCAGTGTGAGGATAAAATGTAATTTTTACCCAGTAGTCGACAGCACCTACAGAGCTACCAACACTAGAAGTGATGATGACTGGGACCCCTGGACATCAGCAGCATGTTCATCAGTGTCAGGAAAGCTACACACACAGAACCTGCAGCATGGGTTTTAGCTGTACTAGTTTTGTGCAAAGCATGGAGGATTTTGGATGCATTGGTCTCTGAGGTCAGGTGGTAGGTGCTGCAGACTTAGAGTGTGCTCATGCACTCTGCATTCTGCTTCTTGGAGATGGTAAAGTAAGGGATGGGTACACCATGCTGACTTCCCAAACAGGAATACAATTTCATCATCACATCCTCTTTCACTAGTCTCTGCTGGAGTGGAAAACAAATTCAGAAAGCTTTGTCATTCCCACGAAGAAAAAGCTGCAGTGCCACTCTTTTGAAGAGAGAGATTCATCTGACTCTGAGGAAACTTTTTATTCAACGCTCAAAAAAATTAAACAAGAAAAATCAAGAGATGGGTAAGAGGTATGTGCAACTTCACTACAAGAAAACAAGGCTTTCACCTGAGAAGACATTGGTTTTGGAGGAAAGAGATCTTATATGTATGGGTGTGAGCCAAGCTGTGATCTTTGGTGTGGTTTATTTACAACCACAGACATAGCCTGAGGTCATCAGACACATATTTCCCACTTCTTTAATGACCAATCTGTAGATCAAATTGGAGAAATGTGAGTTGCGTTTACCCCATCTTCTCCATCAAATGAAATGTGTCTGGTGGGGGTAGGACTGTTGTGGGTTATTTTTCATAGGCAACAGCCCATGGCTGGATCTGAGCTGAGGGAGAGTGATGTGGCAGAGTTTGCATCCATATACAGCAGGCCCATGGTAATAAGTAAGCAACATATTTGGGTGTATCTGCCTTAATACTTTAATTTATATCAGGGCAATGGAGTTTTTGAAGGAGATCTCTGACCAAGTGTTGGAACTGTCTTGGTGCACACAAAGTACCTACTCTGCCCTGGTAACAAACCAGGTATCATGCTCCAAAAGTTCACTTCACAGCTCTGCCTTCTATTGAGCATTCATTTAATGTCACCAGAGTAGATCTGGCCTTATGTAAAACCTCCAAAATGAGCATAGAGGGGACATCATGTCAGCACCATGAATTTTGCTCTGCAGATTCACTCCTTTTCAGCCACAAAAGTAAATTGGGCCAAATCCATTATTATTTAGCACTAGTCAGAGCTTTAGTATACACTTATTACAATGCTTTTTACCACAATCGGCTGGACACAGTGGTAAAAGGCTCAGCCACTTCCCTGATCTCCCAACAATCACAGGAAGATGTAACAGAGAATTATACCAAAAACTAGCAAAGTCCAGTTCCCTACAACCAGGTGAAGTCCTGTGAATGTCAGTGAGTAAAGCACACTACTATACAGCAGCTTACTTCCAAATTAATTTCGTAAAAGTTAACTTCCCTTTAAAATTCTGCTGGTGCAGTGTTGAATAATAAAACAAAGTCCCAGCATTCTGTAAAACTTAGAATTCCTAGGAAACCAGTCTGAATTTTTGCCCATGTCTGGAAGTGTGCTTCATTGGAGGCAATTTCACCCAGCTGACTTAGGATCCCAAACCCAAATTCTCTCTCCACTTTTTCCCATGTTCATCTTCTTGTTTCTAGCAGTTGTTTGTAATAATTTCCAAATGTGGAAGCCTGATAGGGTGAGCCTTTTGCTATCAGCAGCAACCTGAACTAATTCTGCTTTATTAGCGTTGTGCAGGATAATTTCTTGCCAAACTGTAAAGGCTTCCTTGGGAATATTTCTAACAAAATCTTCTAGAAGTTGGTTTCATCATGAGATACAGATGTTTTCCAAATTCTGTACTGTATATTTTCTGCCAGAAATATTTAACAGCTGGTTATAATCTCATCAGGCAATCTCAGTAATCCAAAACTAATATATGTGTATAGAAAATTACTCGTAGCAAAGTATTTCATCAGTAAGACCGGTAAGGAACAAGTTGGAGTTTTAACACATGGACAGGGACTGTACACAGAAGGATCAGGTACTATAATTTATGGGAGCATATGATCAGGGTGATTAAAAATAAATACTGTGACACAACTAACTTTTATCAGTGCAGGTAGCCAAACATTAATGTCATGATGTTCCATATGGTAGTGTTCCTCAGAAAATGGGATAAATGTTGCACAATTCCACTATGTGAATAGTTTCATTAAAAACCATGAGGAACACAGGAATGACAAAGCAAGCGGGTTTTTAACTGTAATTTAATACTTTGCTCAGCACTGCTTCTCTGAGTCATAGTGAAGAGAGGTTATCCCAGGGTTTCTGTTCAGCTCTGTTTGCTCATCCAAGTAAAATTCTTTGGACTGGATCCAGCAACTTTACACAAGTGCAAGTTCTACCTGCTGGAAATGTCAAGATCACCTGTGATTTCAAAGAAAATCTTATGTGCTTGCAAACAGTTGTGCTCCAGCACCCCAACAGCCTCATTAAAGCTGGTCTCAGGAATGCAGAAATCCAGCACCAGAAAGTGAGCAAGTTAAAAGGGGGTGCAGGAGGAACCTGTAAGGTATCAGTTAGGGAACTTCACCAGTGTCTCAAAACTATCTTTATTAGCTAGTCATAGTAAAAGACAAATTGTTTAAACCACTTATTAATTAATTAGAACCATTCTCACTTTCTGCAAAGTATCACAGCAAATTATTCATAGACATCACCAGTTCATGCCTTAAACTGAGCACAGGAGAGTGTTTGCATCAACCAAATTCATTGAACAGCATGGAAGTACCAGCAATGGTTTCAGAACAGGCAGTCTAAAATCATCTATTACAAGTTATAGAGATAAAGGAATTAGGGGGTTTAATTTTTTTATGTAAATCCATACAGCTTGCACCTGATTATTCAACAAGAAGGGTAGCATTTGGTATGCAATGCCAATCAGAACTTGAATTTTTTGAAAATCTCTCTAAAATTGTATTGTATTGAATTGTATTCAATTTTTTTTAATTTAAAATGAAAGTATCACTGCCTAAAATTACTTTACTGCACTGCTTTTAAATGGCTTGTTTATATGCTGACAAAATCTAAATAAAATCTGACCATCAGCAACATGAAGAGCTTAATGAAATTAGCAAGAGCAGGTCCGTGTGTTTTGTGAGGTTAGGAAATTGCCAGACTTTGGAACTAAAAGTTAATACCAGGTCTCCCTTTTACCTTTGAAAGCTGGGCAGTTCACCTCAACTTTCAACCTTGTTGCTTTTTCAGTCCATGTAGCTTTTGTTCACGACTGCTGTCTCGTTCAGTGTCTCAGTGTTATTGCCCACGTGGCAGCCAGCATTCCTCGTTGCTCACCTGGAGTTTGGATGTGTAAGCTGTGAGCTGTGTAACACTGCAGACTCAGGGCCCTCTCTGTCAGTCAGTTTTGCTGTGTTGCACTGAAGTATTTGTTTTTGTGTATTGACTGGTACTTGGGCAATAGCGGGTACATTGGGCAAGGTCTATCAGGAGCAAGCTCAAACCATTTCTTGTTGCTTCCCCAAGCTTCTTTTTGTGTCTCTGAATCATCATCTGGAGGTGCAACTACTCCACCCTATGTGCACATCGAAGATGAGCATTTAGTCCCCTCTCTAAAGCACAGTACCCCTCCTGCCAAATTAGCTGTGCTCAATAACTCTGTTTGCAGGGAAAGCACACCCTTATGCTGGTGCATTAGAGGCCATGGATGTGGTATTTCTAGACTTGTGTTAAACAGCTAGAAATATTCTCAATTCTGTACACATAACTCTCCATTAAACTCAACTCTTTTTACAGATCACTTCTTTTCCATTTTGTCCTTATCCACTTCCAAGGCTAATTAATTACATTATCTCTTTTATAATATTTGTACTTAATCATTCACGTCCCTTCTTGTCTCATTATCTGAAATATAATAGAAAGTGAGTGAAAAAATCCAGGTTAAACTGCAGAGTAGTTCCTGCTTTCTAATCAGAGATCTTTTTTTAGCTTAAAAGTGGCACTACTGCTGTGCTAACAGAAGTTTTAAAGTTTTGGTTTTTGTTTTTCTTAGTAAGTATGAGTTTGAAGTACATGTCCAAGAGAACTTTAGATACTTCAGAGCATCAATAGGGCTACAAGGATGATCAGGGAAGGGGAGCATCTCTCTTAGAAGGAACAGCTGAGGGAGCTGAGCCTCTTCAGCCTGAAGAAGACTGAGAGGAGACCCAATCAATGTCTGTAATTATCTGAGGGGAGGGTGTCAAGAGGATGGACCAGGCTCTGCTTGTGGTGCTGAGTGATAAGAGGCAGTGGGCAGAAACTGATGCACAGGAAGTTCCACCTGAACATGAGGAAAAATTCTTTAGTGTGCAGGTGACCACACACTGGAACAGATCATCCAGAGAGGCTGTGGATCTCCCCCACTGGAGGTATTCAAAGCTACCTGAGCACAATTCTGAATAATGTGCTCCAGGCATCCCTGCTTGAGCAGAGAGGTTGGAGGAGATGACCTCCAATGGTCCCTTTCAGCCCTAGCTATTCTGTGATTTTGTGATCTTAGACAGTTTTCAGGGAAGTGATTGAGTCACAGAGTGTTTCTGTCGCTGGAGAGCTAAATAAGCTACTGCAGAGGTGTGGATATTTACTCATATGGAAGCAACTAGACTGGAAAGTCTTGACCTGCCAAGAAGGTTAGATAGTTTCTGTCTTTTTGGACAAGAACCATATGTGTTCACAGGCTAAAATCTTCTTGAGCTGGGACTTGTGAAAGACTGGATTCTACTGTCCAGTGAAGGATGGAGCAGGAGGAATCCAGCTCTTGTTCTCCCATTCCTCTCCAAATGTCTTCCTTCGTGAGCCTTGAGGAACACAGTCCATAACATTTGTGCAGTTACAAATTACAATAACAATTACATGGCAATTAGAACCACAAAGCACAAGACTACACAATGGATGAGAAAGCCATCTAGTGCCAGCAGGGACTAAAAGTATGAGGGGGTGATGGCAGCCAACACCCAGGATCAACAAAAGATCCACAGGCTTGGGTGCCCTCAGCAGACACACAGAACACTGCGACACCCAGACAGCAATGCCACACACCCCAGCAGCGTCACACACCCCAGCAGCACTCTCACATCCCCCAGCAGTGTCACACCTCCCAGCAGTGTCACACCCCGCAGCAGTGTCGCCCCCAGCCGTGTCCCGCGGGCGCAGAGCCGGCTCCGGCCGCTGGAGGCCCGGGCGATCGAGGGCGCTCCGTGCCGGCCGCGGCCCCGCGGTGCCGGGGAGCGCCGGGGCAGCCGTGTCGGATCCCGCTCATCCATCACCCGCGGGGCCCTGCCCGGCAGCCCGGGATGAAAGGGCCCCCCTTTGTCTATTGTCCCTGTCGCCGGCCGGGCCGGAGCTGCTCCCGCCCCGCAGCGCTGATGCGAGTCCCGGAGAGCCGGGGCTGCCCGGCCGCCGGGTCAGTGAGATCGTTTTGCGGCAGATGTTCTGCTGAGTTTCCTTCCCTCCGATTCCCTCCCTGTCGTGCGGCTTTGGAGCTTTGGCGGACGCGCCGAGCGTTTTCCCATTCCCATCTCCAGGGCTCCGGGTCTGGCTCGGCTGTGCCCGCAGTCCGCTCCCCCGGCTTTGGGATCACTGACAATATGGGCTCTGCAAAGCCGCACACAACTCCCTGCGAGCTTTTTGTTATCCGCTAAGCACATAGTGAATTTTAAAATTATCTATTAGACACGTACTAGTAGAGTGTAAGGAGTGGTGTCTCAACGCTGAACTACAGGGACAAGAGTCTCCATCTACAATTCTGCAAGGAACACCTTGTCCCAGTAGCAATCTGAACGTGGACAACCTGTTCTGGAAGCACCAAGAGTGGTGAGGAGTGATGTCCCTCAGGGTTTGTATTGGGACCACTGCTGTTTAATATCTTCATTGGTAACATCGGGATCAAGTGCACCCTCAGTGGAGACTGGGAGAAGAACTCGTTGAGAGCAGCCCTGCCGAGAAGGACTTGGGGTGCTGTGGGTGAGAGGCTGGACATGACCCAGCCATGTGTCCTTGCAGCCCAGAAAGCCAAACGTATCCTGGGCTGCATCAAAGGCAGCGTGGGCAGCAGGTGAGGGAGGGGATTCTGTCCCTCTGCTCTGCTCTGGTGAGACCCCACCTGCAGGGCTGCACCCAGGTGTGAGGTCCCCACCACAGGAAGGACATGGACCTGTTGGAGCACTTCCAGAGGAAGCCACCAAGATGATCAGAGATACGGAACACCTCCCCTACGAGGACAGGCTGAGAGCATTGGATTGTTCAGTCTGGAGAGGAGAAGGCTTTGGGGACACCTTAATACAGCCTTTCAATACATAAAGGGGGCTGACAAGAAAGATGGGGACAAAACTTTTTAGTAGGGTCTGTAGCAACAGAACAAGGGGTAATGATTTTAAACTTTAAAATAGAGTGTAGATTCAGGCTACTTAGAAGGATAAGGATGGTGGAACAATGGAAACAGGTCCCTGGAAACATTCAAGGTCCTGTTGGATGGGGCTCTGAGCTACCTGATCTAGTGGCAGATGCCCATTTGCAGGGGGGTTGGACTAGATTACCTTTAAAGATGCCTTCCAACCCAAATTATTCAATGGTGCTAAGAGCTCCATGCTGTGGATACAGTCAGCTCATGCTGGTTGTCCTGGGAGCCCAAGGACAGGACTTTGTCTCTTTCATGCTCCCAGGATTCAAGTCTCCAAGGAGTTCACATGAAGAGCAGAAAGTGAGACTGCAAAAGGTCCATTGATATAACAATGTTCAAAAAGCAAAGGCTATTTGCAAAATTCATGCCTTCTTATAAAGTCTTGAACTGTCTTGTATGGAAAAGCATAAATGTCTAGGAGAGGGCTAGGCTAAGAGTTCTGGAAGTAAAATACAATCATGGTTTCAATCAATATTGCTCCTGCATATCACCAGTATGGTATGGGAACCAAACTGGAATTTAAATGCTATGAAAAGAAAGAAATGTCTTTTTCACATTAACATTAGCCTCTTACTATTATTTCATCACCAGTCAGAACAGGGGGGTTCTGTCCTACTTTAAGTAATTTTGCAGTAATGGGCAAAGGAGTTCTTGGTTAGTGATTTTGTGGATTGTTTTGGGTTTTTTTCTCTGAAAACCTGCTACCTTTGACATTCTTCTTTCTGGAGATTTTCCAGTGACTTTGGTTTGCCAATATTCACTTAATGACATGCTTTTTGAAATCCCACCTTAGAGTTTTCATTTAGAAGCTGTTGGAAAAATCAGATTTTAATGGGAAACAATCAATAAGGTTAACAGAATGTGAGTAATGCATGTATAATAAGGGAATATGATGCATTTTCAATCAGTTTTTACAAGAACTAGGGAAGAATGGACTTGCAAAGAGATTTCTACACTGCAAGTTTCAACTCATGTGCTGTACTTGTGTGTTTATGTATGCTGCTAGCTTGAATTAAGCTCAAGGTGAGATTTTGCTTCTCTTGGCCCATAAGAAGACTCAATTCTCTTAGAACAGTGAGGCTGAATTGCAACTGCAAAATACAAAAATAAGAACAAATATGAACAGCTCCAAGTCTCATTAAAGTGCCACCCCTGAAACGTATTTCAGGGAAGGAATTCTGAAAGCAAGGATCCAGTATTTCTTACACCTGGTGGCCCATAGAAACTCCTCCTCTCCTAGCACTTGTGTTCATAAACTTTTGATGATTACTGTAGCATAGCATATTTTCTTCCTTAACAATACCATTTTAAGAGTATTCAATGGCTTCTGCCCCCTGAGATCACACAAAATGCCAAGTACTTAGTGGTATTCCCACTCCCTGCTCCTAGTTGGCTGGTGTTATCTAAAATCAAAATATTTCTTGTGGATAGACTCCATGTGCCATTTTCTGCAGTAGCATAAAAAAACCAAAATCAGAACCCCCCCCAAAAACAAAACCAAAAAACCCAAAACAAACAAACAAACAAAAACCACCAAAAAAACCCCAAAAAAGAAACAAACAAAAAAATTAAAAAAAAAAACACCCAAACAAATCCAAGTTATCCCCAAACTCAGAAAACCCACTTTTCAAGACTTCTTTGTGTGCATAGACTTGATATTGTTTAAAAGCTTTGTTGTGCTACATATTGAATAGGAGAAGAACAGATTGAGACATCTTACTGAGATTAGGCTACACTGGTCAGCAAACAATCTCTTAATTCTCTTGGCAAGAGGGTGGTGGCCATGCAAAGATGTTCTGGTGAGAAACAAGGTCTTTTGGTGTGATATACAAGCTCCTGGGGTGGAGGCAGGGCTTAGGAACAGAGCTACTGAAAGTAGTGCTCAGCATTTTCTGAGGCTGTTCTCAACAGCTGAAGGATGTCTTTTTTACCTCAGGAGGTATTTGCTAGGGCTTTTTCTATGAAACTGACAACTGACGTTGCATTTCGGAAGTGCATGAGCAACTTTGATGAACCTGACTCCTGATTTCCATGTATCCCCTGTGACCAGAGTTTCATGGCTTAGTGCCTGCCAGGTGAGTGTCAGTAGCTCACATTTTGTGTGTGCGTTTAGTTTGCAGCAAATGTGGGTAAAAGGAGTCACAGCAGACCTTGGTGAAAAGGTAATACTTGTGTGTTATCCTTGGTGGCAGCAATGGGCTGTGATTAAGTACACAGGAACTGCTGCCGTTCAGCTGATGCAAGGTAACTCATTAATATTCAATAACTTGATCATGTGTCAGAGCCCTCTATTTTCTTTAGCTCCTTTAAAAAGTCTTAAGCAGAGATTGTACCTTGGGAAAGACCTTCTACCTTGGACATGTATGATTTTCCCGGGAGTTTAAGCCTGCATCAGCTGGAGCATGTTCTGCCCTTGAGATTTTGTTGTGAATTACATCTAAGTAAGAAAAACATTCAAATCCTACCCTGGCCTATGGCTGCTGCAGTAAATCTGTAAAAATCACTCCTGCTGAGCTGTATGGATCCACATAGGCCTGTGCAGAATGTAAAGCACATAATCCTGAGAAAACTGCCAGGGCTGCACAGGAGAGAAACTGCATCATGCACAGAATATGTAAGAGAAAGGCAGACTCTTCCCCCCACAGGTGATTTGTGAGTTAACATTTGGGTTGTGAGATATTTAACCAATGCCTTTTCCTCCCTCAGATTGTTTGGTAAGGGCTAGAGGGGAAGACACAAGCAGCCCCTTGAAGTGTAAAAAATCCCTGAGCTGGGGGTAAGGCGGGGGGTCAGGCAAAAATAAGTTTTACAAAGCAGATTTTTAAAAATGGGCAATTAAACTCAGGATATTATATGCCTTCTGTCATCTAAAGTGGATTTTTATGGATATCAGCTCATGGTGCTTGACTGAAGGTATGCCAGGAATGCTGGATATGTTGGCTGGGTGATGCACTGACATGTCCTAAAGGAGTGAGATAGGATGCAAGAGCAATACCACCATTAAAACATGTGTTAGGGTATGTCAGGACAGAAAATTATCAACACCTCCTACTTTTAATAGTCCTCAGTCTGCACAGCAGCAGTGAGTGGCCCATGAGATGTTTTATTGATGACACCATGCACTGTGAGACAAACTCCATAGATAAAGATTTTCAGGTTTGCTTTATGGCCTTTCCAATAAGGAGTAGTCTATTTTTCAATAAGGTAAGAATTATTGGCAATCATTTAAATTATAACAGATGTCTGAAATATACCTTAGCTAATTTAGCATTAATAGGAAGATAATTACAAAGCCAATACATACCTATTGATTGCAGCAATTGTGTTTACTGACCTTCATCATCTATCTGCTCTTATGTGCACACAGTCTGCCAAATCTTCCAATTCATTTTTTAGTTTTAGAGGGGGATCCATATTAAGGATATTGTTAAGGTTATTAGGTATTAATGCTAGAGGAATTTCTGCATACAGGAAACCAATTTCAGTTGTTTAGAAGTTTTCCTATTTTCTCAGCTATTTTTTTTTTAAATCCAAGGGTCTGTCTTTTATGGAATTTGGTGTGTATGCACAGAAGTTATTGAAAATTCTTCAGCTGTTTCTGAAAACTAATACATGAGTTTTATGAAAAGTATATGTTTTTATAGCTGTTACAGAGAGGTGATTTACTTTAAGTAATCAAGTTACCCACATGGCATGAGACTTTAAATATGGAAAAGGGGGGGACTGTGCTTTTTACACCATCTTGGTCTTCATCTTCCCACAGCAGCACAACGTGTCACCATATTCTTCCTGTAAAGTCATTCCTTTTCTCATTTCATTGTCTGCACGTTTACAGACCCACATGTTCTCAGGGCAAGGCTTTTTTTGTGCATGAATGGGAGCTTGGACAGAGACCTCCCAAAGGCCCAGCCCAGAAGCTGGTTTGACCTCTGTTTCTCTGTCCAGCCTCAGCTCCTCACATCCTGCTCACAATTTCCTCCCAGTCTCCTGCCACAAGCTGCTTTATTATTATTGTTATTGTTATTATTATTATTATTAGGTTGTTTTGTTGGTTGTTTTTTTTTTTTTCACAGAAACACAGTGTCAGGTTCAAACCCTCATTTCATATTCCTAAAGCTTTGCTGTATGTGAACTTTATTGTGTATTGCTTTTCTCTACATTTTTCCCCTCAATTTTTCTGAGATATTTTCCTTTTCTGAGGCCCATTTAATCCTGTCTGGATGTTTCTAAATTGCTGTAGTGCCACACTAAAACTGCAGCCTTTTCCCTATAGGGGATTAAAAATATTAGAAAGAGTGGTGAAGCTCCTTGAAATTTCACCTGCACACCTGCACAAGGGTGAGGCTCCATTTTCTTCCTCAGGGCTCACTCACACCTCATGACCTCATTCAAAATCCTCACTCAGGTAAAACTTTCCTTGAAATCAATAGCTATAGAGACTAATTAAGAACTTCTGGACTGGAACCAGACATCTTGTTGGAAGCTAATTAGGGATGATTCAAAGTTGATTGTCTACAGCAAATAAAATTGGCATTCTTGGTTTTCTTTTCTGCTCTTCTGGGAGAGCTGAGAGTGGCTGCAGAAAAAAATGTTTCTCTTGGTGGTGTGCTCCATGTGTGGCTGTATGTAGGTGGCTTCTCTTTGTGACTACTTCAACACTGCTCAAAACTTCTTGCTACAAGAAAGAAGCAAATGATAATAAAATTTTTAAAAGGTGCTAACATTCACAGCATTCTTTCAATGACTGTGTCTGGGCTGTGTACAGTAGGATATAGTTCCTGTAGAACAAGAATTCCTGTAGAGTTGAGATTATTATTTAAGAAAATGTGTTCTCTGGTAACAACAAAAGAAACAAGTTCATACTTAGGGTGATGTTGTAGAAGCCTGGGTGCTGATGCCAGGCAAGTTGGCTTGAGTATTTACACTACAGTCTGAGATATGTAGTTTGTGGGAGAAATTTTCAATGACCAATACCAAAACACTAAAAATTGCCGTTTATAACTTTATTTTTTCTCTCAATGACCTGCAAAATTTAATTCATGCTGACATTCATGGACAGCAGATTTCAAAAAATAAGCACAGAATAGTAGGAGTTTTTTGTGCAATGTATTTCAGATGTGGTAATCTTTCTCTGACTCCATTTCTTTCCTTGACCAAGTGGGGGTGTTCTTGGCATAACATTTCTCAAGAGTACAATCCACAAATATATGACAGTTCTCTGCTGCCACCTGAGAGGAGTTGGTTTCAGTCTATGTTCCAGTTCTGACAGCAACCAGATTACCACTCTGACTGGATGTTAGAAATGGTCTTGTTCTGAGAGTCCTATTATAACAACATCCACAGCCATAGTTCTGGAGCAATGCATTATAATTAACATAATCATGAGAAACAATGTGAAATAATTGCCCTGACAAAAATGTTCTGTTTAATGTTTAAATCTCTAGCTGAGGGAAGGTTTTTTACTTGTTTTGTTGGTTTTAAATAACGGAACAAAATAAGAATTCTGCAACTAGTTTCCTGCAGTCTATAAAAAGTTAGCTTTTTCTGAACTCAGTTGTTTATCCTATCTCTGTGAGTGACTATGTAGCTCTGGAACTATATTAATCTTGACTTAAGGTTTACATGGGTGAATATAAACTTTTATGCTTTTGTACCATTACACCTAAAAAGAGAAAGGAGTCATAGTTTACAAGGACCTTGTTAGGGTGAAAAATGGTACAAGATTTCAAGTCACAAAGAAAGGCTGTGACCAAGTCAGGAAATGAAGTCAGGGTAGTGCCAAATATAACACCCTCTTTTCTATTTTCTTGTCACTCTTTAATGATTACTAAAAATAAGAGTTAAGAAAGTAGCTCAAAAAACTGATCCACTTGTCCCATTGCCAAGAAGAACTGAGCATTAAGAAAATTAATTTTAATTTTGCAGACCTTTACATTAGAGCTGTGGACTTTCTCTTAAAGGGGACTTCTGCTTCCCAAAAATGAAAGTGCTGTCACCTGAAATACCTGCTCCAGGGTCACATAAATGGGATAATCAGCAATCAACAGTCATGGCCATTATCATCGTC
Source organism: Leptocoma aspasia (assembly GCA_013399835.1). NCBI lineage: Eukaryota > Metazoa > Chordata > Aves > Passeriformes > Nectariniidae > Leptocoma > Leptocoma aspasia. The sequence continues at coordinate 209,548 of VXAX01003395.1, forward strand.
ATATAAGGTGAGAACTCCTCAGTTTACAGGAATCATGAAAATGTGAAAGTAATGAAGAGGATAACAATGTGGATGGAAGGAATTACTATTTTCTTTTACAAAAAGGAGCTGTAGCTGAATCTGCTTCTCCAAATAAAGCATTAAGTTAGATCTCATGTTTCCTTTGTCCCACACAGTACTCTACCCACTAGCCTGGGCTGACTCTTAAGCCGAAAGGTGTGTGTCTTCAAGAACATCTGTACTCACTGTCATCTCAGCAGACATCATCACCTTGATATGGGCATGTTTCAGCTTTGGTTATTTAAATCAAAAGGCAGCATTACCCAGGAGAAAATATCCTAGGCCCATGTGATGGTCCCTGCAGTAAGCAGTGTGAAATTCCACTCCACTTGTGCATATACAGGAATCTGTGCATGTGGGTCTGCCATACTGTCCATCTACATCCCAATAACTCTGATCACTTCCCTAGTTTCAACCCAGGAGAGCAGTAGTTAGCAGGAATTAAGTATCCGGTTTTGTAGGAACAGGTGGCTGAGCAGGAAAAAGAGGTGTCATCAGTGGTCTAATCAAGTCAGACCTTCTCTGATCACGAGGTTGCAGTGTGCTCTCCACCCACTGGAGAATTCACACAGAAGACAACTATTATGACTGCCCCAACTACAGGAAGAGTTTTAATTGGTACTCACACCAAAGAACCCAACCACAAGGCACAAATCCATTAAGAAAACCCAAGCTTCATTAGATCTGTTGCAGATGGAGCTGCTTGTCTCTCCAGGAACCACCCTTTACTTTATTTGTGGCAATTTCATCAGACTTTTCATGTTCCATTTCATTTGAGCTACTTCTTCTTCATTACAACTGGCCTGCTGAGCTCTGAGGAACAGATGCATGTGGTCCCTGACTGCTGCTTGGCAAACCTGGCTTGTGCCATTTCAGTGCTGAATGATTCTGCCACATCTGCTCCCTTTCTGATCTCTGAGCACTGTGAGCTATACACAGGGCAGCTGTGGATCAGTGAAAGTTTAACAGAGAGTCCTCTTATATTTACAGGGGAAAAAAACGTCTGCAACTCCATTATTTGTCTTCTTTTTCCAAAAAGACCACCTCCAGTATCCTAATACAGTGAGTTGGTTTTGGAGCATATGTATTTCATCCCTAAACTAAATCCAGTTGTCTGAGCAAGCTTGGTACAGCCTCCTTTTATCAATAAAGTGTTTTTTCCTGTCTCTATAAACTGCAGATTTTCCTCTCTGCATGAATTGCCTAAAGGATTGCTATCGACAGAGAAATGCAGGCACCTCTGCAGACAGACATTCAGGCCAGCTGTTTTTAGGACATACTATAGGCACTCCTTCACAGTGCCTATGTATATTACTAATGTGAAGGAGGGGCGTTTCTTGATGAGTAGCTTTGATCTGGTATCTAAACTTGAACGTGGTTGAAAATGTTACAAAGTATTACTCAAAATATATGGACTATAACCTGTCACATATATAACATAAAGCAGAACATAATTTCCAATTGAGAAAGGAGGTTTGAAAATTAAGTGCTTTTTTTGGTGACAGCCCAATCCTCATTTGAAATAAACTGGCATCAGCAGCCATCAAAATCAATAAGATCATGTAATAAAACAGCAGCTAAGGATGTGGACTTAACAGTATTTTATTTTCTCTAGGTAGAAAATCCTGGGGAGGATTTTCTCAAGCTGTGGCCTTGAAAAGAGCCAACCAAAGCCATACTTTCTCTATGCCCATCTCTATCAGTAGTGAAGAAATGCTGACACAAAAGAAAGTGTCAACTCAAACGGACAAGAGGCAAGTGAAGTAGGTCTATTTCCACCCCAGATGGGAGCTCCACATTCTCTTTGCCAAGAGTGGACAAGATACAATTCCCCATGATGACAATGAACTCATAGAGATGTTATCTACCCCCTCATGTTTGATTTGTAGCGTTCTTTACCTATGGAAGGAGGAAAACCCTTAAGCTGTCATCCTTAGGTTCAAATCAGATGAGATAATTTACCAAATTCTTAAAGTCCTCTAAATGCTCAAGCCCTTTATACAGGTTACAAGGAAAAGCAACAGTTAATGCTTTTTCAAAATTATATCTTACCCTTATGGGATCTAATAAATTCTTTACATCTTTAATTATAATAAATCCTATTTTATATTAACATATAAGGCTTTTTGATTCAGATTACTTTCCTAATCATTATAAAAATTATTAATCTCTTTATCCATTTTTAATATATAATTCTGCCATATATTGGAAGTACATGACAATACCACATTAGATTTTAAGACAGGCTAGAGGAGAACAGCTGTAACTTACTGAGATAGCTGAGAAATTTCAGAAAACTGCCTATCCCCAAACAAGTTTGGCTGCAGATTAATGTATTTTTTGCCTTGGAAAATAGGCACTGCAATATGCAAAAGCCTTCATCACATTTTTATGTCACCCAAGGACAACTGCATAGAGGGCTTTAACGGAATTTAGGGAAAACATCATCAGAATTTTCTGAAATATTTCATCTTTAGGTACAGTTCTACAAGTCCTTGATTTATGTTAGATCTGAAAGGTTTGGTGACTACAGTGGAGCATATTCCATTATGTGTGATGCATGATATTCCTTCATAAAACCAGCTAAATGGAAAGATGGGACCACAGTACTCCTATTACCTTTTTTATTTTTTGAAACCTTAGACTACCAGAATTTCTAACTTTAACATCTTCATGTGAATATCAGGGAAGAAATGGTCACTACTGACAGATGTGCACATTCCTGGCAAGATGCCAGGTGTTCCTGTTGGGTTACATCGCAGCGCTGGCACTAAGCCAAGGAATCAGCAGTTTTGGTTTCCATGAGGAAAAAGTTCTTCCCAGTGAGTTTCTATGTGATGGGGTTTTAATGTGATCCAGGATGCTTCTTAGGTCTGTAAGTATTTTCTGTGTGGTGAAAGGAAGTGTTATGAAGAGGAAGGCCCTAAAACCTGGCAGTCAGGGTGTTTTTGGAGGTAACCCTACCCCTGCTGTTGGCGTGCTGCCCCTCACTGCACGCAGGGAAACTGTGTTCAGTTAATGATATCCATAACTGGGGACTTCAGAGAGCTGTGACAAATGCAGCTGATTGATTGCTTTTCTCAGGAGTTGCTTGCTCTGTTTTTCAAGTGCAGACCAGCTGCTGGAAGATGTTACATCAATTCTTGCTGTAAGGCACAGCTCTTAGTGTGAGGTGCTACTTCAGCCTTTTCTGGGAGCATGAGTTGCCCCAAACTGAAACCTTGGACACTGTACAGGGGCATTTGATTCATTTTCTTTTTGTTTTTTTAGCAATATCTGTTAGCATTCAAATTATTCTCTGCTTCCTGCAATGCTCCCTAAGATAAGAGTGGTTCAAGAATGTACGTTTGTGGTAATTAAACCGTCCTGAAAGTGCAATGTCAGGAAATATATGGTTCTCTACTCTTTTTTCCCCTTTTCTTTTTTTCTCCCCTTTGCCAGCTACTTGTCTATTTATAGAAATAGACCTCACCATTTACTTCAGAGCAGTGACATGGAAAAGCAGATATTTAGAGGAAGTCCATTTGCTTCACAAAAACATCCATTACCTTTATCACCAGTGGAGACCAAAAAAGAATCAATTACAATACTTCACTTGGGAATGACTAATTGAATTGTGAAATATACTGACACTCTGAAGTCACTGTGGTGAGCTAAATACTGGGACTTGTAAAAGGCAGGAAATGTAGATAAGATGCTGATTCAATTGATTTGAGGCTAGAAAGCCTTTTCAGTTAGTTTTGATGCTCTAAGCTTGTCTAATTTCCCCCAAGTCTTATTAATCAAGGGTCAGGGAATTAACTCAGAAGAGAAAACTGCAGAGGATTTGCACCTCCTTGGTGAAATTAGCTCTGAGTGCTAAATAAACCTCATCCCATCCTGCAGCCAGAGATCAGCTGTCAACTCTGTGTTTAATCACAGAACCACTTAAATTAGTCATTTGGCTGGCTCTAGTGGTGCATCTATCTTATGTCCTCTGCCATCATCCTCCTCCACTTGCTAGCACCTTCAAATCCTGCAGGTGAAGGCAGAGAAAAGAGGCAGAGGATGTTGCTGGATGTGCTCAGAGTCCTGCTGCTGTTTGGCTGTGTCTTATACAAATGTACATTGAAAAGCTCCGCTGGTCATTCCAGAGACTGGAACTTCATCACCTGTGATCTTAAACTCTTAGGAAGATCCTTGGCACAACTTTAGCCAGAACCATCCTCCCTATCCCAAATGCCTCAGAAATGTTCAGAAGCTATCACAGGGCAAATACCAATTCCAGGGGGCACTTTGGGTGAATGGCTTCCATTTGGGTATTCATGCTGGGTGCAATGTTGTCAATTCAGGTTTTACTTTGTCCTTTGACCTCAGTGGCAGAGAATGATGTGGCTCAAATTTAATTTACTGGTGCAAACATTGTTTCCATGCTGCAATAAATAACTGTTCGAGACAAAATACTGAAACTCTGGAAATCTAACCCAAAAAAATGAAGGGTTTTTTTTATATATACTGCAAAATTAACCAAATAATATGTTAACAAAAGTCAGTTAATTAAAATGTAAAAAGCTGCAGATGGATATAATATAATTACTATGCTTGCTTAGTAACAATCCTGTGGTTCATTATTGAAGGAGACTTACATGTGCTCTGGGGATCGTCTCTTTCCCATTCCCCTGAGCTCCAGGAAGGAAGAAGGGGTGACCTTCCAGCCCCAGTGGAATCCACCCTACAGACACATCCAAATCAAAAGGTAGCTTTTATTTCTAGGGCTTTCTGAAAAGCTTCTGAAGAGGAAAATGCTTTGGTCTTTGCAATGTCCTAGGGGCCTGATCCAAGCACTTTGCAAGCAAAGAGAATTGCTGAGTTTGCTACAGAAGGTGAAATCTCAGGCATTGAAATAAATGCTGTCATGCCCTTGATCCACTGAAGTTAGGATTTAAGTTCATTTCTTCTTCAGTTCATTATATTGAAGAATTCTATCTCCATATCTCTCAGCTTTAACACTTTGAAATAACAATAGTTCAGCAACATGATTCAGTGTAGTCAATGCTTCTTTTATCTACAAAGGAAATAAAAGAACATTCTATAGGTATACTTAATTTAAACTGGTTTCTAATTTATTTTTTCTAATATATTTGGTTTAAACTCTAGAAGGTCTGGTCTTATTTACAAGATTAAATGTTAGATTCTCTGGATTTTCTCCCTGAAATTGACTCAGTCTCCTTTGTATCTAAAGGATTTGTGATTCATCATGGTGTCAGGAAGGAATGTCTCTGTTAGAACTGATCAGGTTATTCACTACAGCAGAAGAAAAAATTCAGGAAAGAAATGTGTGTTTATGACCTGTGATCTGAAGAATAGAAGCTCTGAAGGCTAGAAAGGAAGAGACGGTGTCTACTACTCAGCTCAAGGTGGAGGTATAGGGAAGGGAGAAAGAGAAGGAGAGGTAAAAAAGGTAATCTGCTGCATCTTTTTAGTCCATATTTACATTGAAAGATGCTTTGATGCTGGACATCTCACGAGAAATGGTGTTTTAGGTACATTCTACCAGTTTGGAATAACTGGCACAAGCACCTTTTCATTTTCAGGCAGGACCAGGGTGTAATTTTACATTAAATAGAGTGCACATGGCCCACTGCATGACATGATACTATTGAGTGGGATTTGGCACTATTTCTGTGTCAAACACTGCTGGAGAGAGCAGTATCCATAATTTAGATGGACAAATATCAGGGGAAAAAACATCTGAAGTTGAAGTAACTTGCCTATGGACAGACAACAGGTAGCTGGCAGGACTGAAGATTAAACTTGATTTTCTAACTCTTAAACCCATGCCCTGCTTGGTCAGTGATAACAGGCAGAAGTGTAAAACAAAACAGAAATTGCAGCAAACTCCTCTCTCTCTTTTCCCTTCCCTTCCCTT
>VXAX01003398.1:0-124038 GCA_013399835.1 Leptocoma aspasia
CTAAATCCTAACCCTAGGAGTAATCCTAATCCGAGGCAGAGCAGTAAAAGCCACATGGAAGTGAGCCTGGGTGCAAGGAAAAAGTGGTGGAGGCATCCATCTTTTGGCAGACTTCTGTTCTCCTAGGAAGGGTCTTTGCAGCTCTATTGTGCTTAGAGCCCTCGTCTTTGTTGTTTTCTACACCCTAACCCTAGGCATAACCATAACCCTAGGTAGAGCAGTAAAAGCCACATGGGGTTGAGCCTGGCTCCAAGGAAGAAGCGGTGGAGGGATCCATCTATTGGCAGACTTCTGTTCTCCTAGGAAGGGTCTTTGCTGCTGCAGTGTGCTTGGAGCCCTGGGCTTTCTGGTTATCTACACCCTAACCCTAGGCGTAACCCTAACCCTAGGCAGATTTTTCAGGATACTGTGTTGGGAAAGACGTATATTTTAATTCTCTTTTTGACTTTAGCGTGTTTTATGTTTCCCATTTTCCTTGNAGATAGGTCTTCCCACAGGCTGGACCTTTACAGCTGCACTGTGCCGGGAGCCCTGGGCTTTTCAGTTTTCTAAATCCTAACCCTAGGAGTAACGCTAATCCTAGGCAGAGCAGTAAAAGCCACATGGGGGGTGAGCCTGGATCCAAGGAAAGAGTGGTGGAGGGATCCATCTTTTGTCAGACTTCTGTTCTCCTAGGAAGGGTCTTTGCAGCTGCAGTGTGCTTGGAGCCCTGGGCTTTCTGGTTATCTACACCCTAACCCTAGGCGTAACCCTAACCCTAGGCAGATTTTTCAGGATACTGTGTTGGGAAAGACGTATATTTTAATTCTCTTTTTGCCTTTAGCGTGTTTTATGTTTCCCATTTTCCTTGTTTTCCTTTTGACACAAAAATTATATTTTCTGCGGCCTCTCTTGTCACTGCCCATGTTTGACAGTTTATGTGGGGTTGAGGGAAAAATTCTTTATCAATCTTTTTGCTTTCTAATGTGCTTTCACTGTGGTGTCTTAAAATAGTCCCCTTTGCCATTTGCATGCATTTTATCCTTTAGCTGCTTAATTTTTTTTATCTTCATTTTACTTCTTTGTTTATATGCAATTTCCTATCTTATCTCCATGCTGTTAGACCAGTTGTGGTTATTTTTTCTTTTTCACTCTTACAGGGATGCTGAAATTCACACCTGGTGTTATAGTATATATCTTTCGCAATGACTTCCTAAACTGACTTGCATGCCTTGCCCAGGAGTACCCTTAGATTTGTTTCTTTTATTGTAGCAAACTTCAAGCAGAATTTTAGTCGATGACCATGTTTAGTCAGGTGGCTGCTGGAAAGTTTGCATCAGAGAGTGAGGACAACAAATTATGTCTGGGCTGGTTAATTACAGTGGGTACTGAAGGACTGACTCTGCTGTGGTGTGCAGTTGTCTTGGTCATCCTTGGAGGATGGTTCAATGATGGTTGTCTTAACAGCTGCAAGTGACTTATTTCGTCACTGTGCTGCTCTGCATAGATATTCTTCAGCAGTGGCCATTCCAGCCCTGCATGTGACATAACACATGAACACATGCTGCATGATGAATACTGAAACCACATGTGGAAGCTGTGCCTAGTTCAAGAGCTTTAAGCTATTCTTCTTTGCTGTAGAAGCCTTTTTGTCCTTAGAGTCTACAAACCTGGTTCTCTGGCTGTGGCCATTGAAGAAACATAGTTCCTTACTACTACAGAGCTGTAACAGTTTTTAACCCTTTGAAATGTAGAGGATATTGTGACTTTTACTCAAAATCTGTTATTGGATTGTCCCCCATCTTGGATTATTCCCTGGCACACAAAAGACAGGGCCTTTTATGGGACTGTGTTTTCTGGATCAAGGAACATCTTTTATGGGTAATTGGACATCACTTAATAAGAATCATGGCAAATGCATTATTGTAACACCCTCTACTCCATCCTTTTGACCTTAGTTACATCATGCAAATTTATTCTTTCTGCTGATACGAATATTAACCTCCTGTCTTGCATTAGATTCATATATTCATCCTCTACCTGGGAAAACAGAGAGAGGGAGAAAGAGTGATGCAGGAGAGAGGGGCTTTTAGTATTCTGTAGCTGAGCTGTCTGATGTAATATGTTAGAGAATATAGGTGCCAGTGTGCAAAGAACTTGAAAAATGACCAGACAGTGCCAAGCCCACAGTGCCAAGTCCACCGTGCCTGTTGTCAGGAGGGCTAACAGTGTAATAAATCAACCTGTCTTGTGTCAAGGGTCATGTAGTGCAACATTCAAAGCTTCTTCAGCCAGCCTGATCCAGACGGGCATATGCTATTCATTTCTGAGCTGTTGGTGCTATTACTAGAACCTTCCTAAAGCAATGTCTGCCCTGTGCTGCTTTGGGCTTTAAGTTAAGGTTCCAAAGGAGAAAGTATCTGGGAGACGAGAATGAGTGCTGTTTAGTTTCAGGTCTTGTGCTTCTCCTATGGTTATTTTTACTAGGTGCTGCGGAGAAGATACAGAAAATGGTTTGTCAGAGGGGTTTTTCCCTTGCCTTTTGTGTAGGGCAGTGGTGCTTAACCTGTTCCTGTTAGATGAACCGTGTAGGCCCACAGTGGCAGATGGGAACAGCAGTCACTGTCTTTCTCTGTTCACTTGACCACACACTTACAGAAAATGGACAGAACATGTCCTGTTTTGAGTAAGTGGATATCAAGTAAAATACAACTAAATGATCCACTACAATCCCATTTACTGCACCTTTTGGCAACTGTGTTGCTTCCTTGTGGGTCTCATTTCTGCTGTGCTTTTCATCTCCATTCTGTAATGTTTAGGTGGGCTAGAGGGAGGACAATGTGCTCCTAGCCCTGCTGAGATAGGAGGAGCATCTTTCCATCTGTCTTCTCCTACCCCAGTGTTTGTAGGGCTGGATAGGTACAGGCAAGCTGCAGTAGGCATTTCAGGCCAGTCTGAAACTTCCTATGTTCAGGAGCTTTAATTAGGCTCACGAGAAGGGAATATGCAGGGAGAAAGGTTAAGGCAGCAAATCAGGCTAATTACAGGCTGGAAGTCCCAGGAGTTCAGGTCAAGTGATCTTCTGTGGTCCTAATCTCTGAGAAAGAAGCTGTTAATGCTGTGCTGTCTCTGCCAGTGCTGCAGGGCTGCTGGTTTTCAAGCCAGGCACGTGGTGACTTCCCAAAGGACCATTCTGCTGTGGGTACCCACAAGGCAGGTCAAGTAACAAACCTGGGTAAGCTGGGTCACAAATTAGTATTTCCCCTCAGTGCTTTTAGGTGGTGATGGCAGTAAGTCCTTGGTCTCTGCTAGAGCACTGACAAATCCACAACCTATTAATCCATCCATCAGGGGCTCATCAGGCTCCTACACTGCACCCAACCTCTCTCTCATATGCAGCTGGGGTACTGAAACATCCAACTGTCTGAAGCAAATTGATGTGAATACAAATGACATGCAGCAAAAAAGGCTGGCATACATTTTATATAGCAAGTAATTTTGCAACCTGAAACAAATTTCAGCAGGAAAGGTTTGACTAGGAATTTAATTAGTTTGCTTCTAGAATTTTTCTCCAAGATTTGTAAACTCCGATGTTTGAAAGGTAATTTTATTCAGAGGAACAGCTATTGTTATAATGTAAGTCTTAATTGTACATGGGGTTTTTAATCATTTCACACATCCTATGAGGACTTTATTTCCACTGAGCATTTGAACAGTTACTGTTTTTGAGAAAATTACTATGCCCACCTAGCCCCCCAAAAACACACTGGTTATGTTCTTCTCAGACTGAGGGAAGTGTCATTGATTTTTTGATTTTCTTGACATACCCAAATCCTAGGAAGGTCTTTTACAAATTAAGACCAGAAGTTATTAAAGTACTGGACTGGAAGTCTGGTGTCTCATACTCAGGGCACTGTGCAGCAAAGTCAGCTCTTACTAGCCCTTTTCCACATCTGCAGAAACCATGATAATGCCTGATGCCTTTGTAAATGGCTTTGAGAAACTTATAAGAAGTCATTTGTATAAATAAGCAAGTCAAGTCATTATTGGCAGAGCCTAACTGGAGTATTAAGATGCAAGACGAAAGACAAAAAGCAGATTTGATCACTTCATGCCCATAAGTACATATCTAGGATTATTAATTTTTCAAACTATGATTCCAAAGATACTGTTGATGTTAAATATTTGTGAAAAATTCTGTCTGTGTATTTCAATAGGAAACTTTGTAATGACGAAGCATTAGAACTGGGAATATTTCTTTCTCTGAAGTGCTTTAGGCAGTGCAATAATAAAAATACAACAACAGAGTGTAAAACTAGAGCAGGGTAACAAATAGTGAAGACAGAGGGCAGAAAGGACCACTTGATGTAAAAGAAAAAGATATTCTTTTACTGTAGCAGTTAAGTCAGTGCTCTTAATAGCAGTGTTGAACTACATGTTATCATGCTAGACTTAGTGAGCAAGAGTTCCATCTCAGAGTATGAAACAGAAAGCTATGAATTAGAAGGGTTGAGAAAATAAAAGGAAAGAAAATGTCCAAAGAGTGACATATTGTTTCTTCCAGTAAGCTAATCGAGAAGATATTCTGCAAGTTTTTTTCCTTCCAGTGCTTACTATAGAAAGGACCTTAAAAAATCATCCAGTTCCAATGCTCCTGCCATGGGCAGGGACACCTTTCACTAGAACAGGTTGCTCAAAGTCCCATCCATTCTGGCCTTGAACACTCCCATGGGTGGGGCATCCACAGCTTCTCTGAACAACCAGTCCTAATGCCTCATCACCCTTGGTTTGAAAAGTGAGGGTGTCAATATTTGGTATGTGTATATTTGGCACCAGAGCTGTCTTCAAAGTCCCCAGAATCCATGACCAATATATTGCCCCCTCTGACATGTTAGAAAATGCTTACAGTTCTCTGCACAAACTGGGTGACTCCAGTGGTTTGGAATCAAAATAGCCATTGAAATCCACCAATACTAAAAATCAAACTGTTTTGGAAGATGGTGTAATGTTGGGTATCAGACATGAGTTTTGCTGCTGGAGCACAATGTGGGAGCTAGCAACAACAAAGGTGTGCAAGCTTCCACTTGAATAATTCCACTTGTGCAGCTGTGTTGCCAGTCTCTGGCAGGATAAACCCCATGTATCCTGATATTAATGGATTTATTCCCAGGATGTAATAAGAGTAAGATTTGTATATAGGGAAAATATATCTACTATAGCAAATTTGCACTTGATGGGTAAGAAATTATCTCCACTAAAAAGGATTCTGCCTGTTTATTCATCTCATGTCAGGTTGCTGTTAATGTCATGGAATCAAAATGATTTTTTTTTATGTATATATATGTACCAAAAAATTTAAAAATCCAGTAAGTGCTTGCTGTCCCATTAATTTTGAACTATTTTTTTTTTTTTAACAAAAGAAAGTGCACATTTAACCTGGTACAATATGATGTGTAAATGTTGTAGGGGAAGAGAACTTTTAGCTTCCAAAATATTCTGGACTATTACTAAGGCTAGTAAAATAATCCAGTATTTAGAATAGACCCAATATGGCTATAAGATTTTGTTTGTTTTACTTAAGTTATTGTAGAGTCTGAATGCTTGTTAATTAAGTGTAGGGCATTACTATTGGCACTTGCTTGTGTAGTAGCTGTGGGTAGTGCTTTATGGATCAACAAGAAGGAGGTGACTAGCAACAAGGAACCTAAAATCAAATGTGGACTCTGCAGCACCTCGTGCACAATCAGGAAGGAAAACATGAGGCTCTTTCAGGCTCTGCAACAGCAAAGTAATGAATAAAAACTAAAACCACTGCAAGAATTTTTAAGTGCACATAAGAGGATACTTTAATGTGCGATGATAACTGCAATACTTTAATGGTCTTATGAATTTTGTGATTGTTTTATTTAAATATTGATTGCAATTTGTTTTAGTTTGTTTCTCGTGTTCCTTATCCTTTCAGGATTAGGTGCTGAGCAATGAGAATAACTGGAGATCAGTGGCAGACTGCTGGTGTTAATGCACCTTGTTATAACATTGGCAATGTTTTTCCAGCTTATAACAAGCAGCTGACTGTGGCTAATGCAAAGCAGAACTATGCATTTGGTGGCCATCAGCAGGGGTGTGGGGGTGGCATGCACATCAAGACAAAATATTTTTCCATTTTACAATCTTCCCTTTACCAAATAATTGAGAGATGTTTGTCCAAACAGCCTGTTGTTGTGCTTTGTGTGGCACACCCTAAATGCCAATCATTTACATTATTTAATATGATATATGGATATTTTTGTTACTGAGCCATTTACAATGAAGCGATCACCTACATGCTTTCTACCCAAACTAGGGAAGAAGTAGGATGGGGCTTATTGGATTTTTCTGCCCTTCTGTCCCACAAGGAAAGCACCTCAGCTGCCTACAGGAAGCCAACTCAGTGTGGGGTAGAAGGGCCATCTGTATGTCCCGGTGCGAAGGGCATGCGCTGGCCTGGGGAAGCCTGGAACCAGCTCTGCCATTCAAACTGCGAGCACCTCCACCCCTGTCTGCTGCACAGGTCTCTTGTTGTCTGGCTGATCTTCAAGAAGTCTTGCTAAAAGCACTCCCTGCCCTTCCTAAAGGAATGAGAAGCAGACATCCTCCTCTGCGTGGAGGTGAGCACTTGACCTGAAGACCTCTGAGTTCCATTGAAACAGATGGTGTCGTGTTTGTAGATGGGGAGCTGCTGCTCCCAAAGAGCTGCAGAGCTGCACAGCCCCAGCACCCAGCAGGGCCTGGCCCCCGCACGTGGATTTATGAGGCTCCTCATTGGGGCTGCAGAACCTGGGGGAGGGTGATGTGCCCTTGGATCTCCAAGCTGGGCTCTGTGAAGGACAGCAAAACCAAAAATGTCTATGAGAAGTCCCTTTGCCCAGTGCCATGACTAGACCTCTCTCCTGGAAACAAGTGTCTAGTACTTCTCTTTGACAGAATTCAGCTGGGCTTACCCTTAGGATTAGGAAACAGAAAACCTATAAAATAAATGCTAAAGGATGGCATATTGTAGTTTGTTGAGATTTTGAGAGATTAATAATTTTATATGCATATTTCTCACATTGAAAAGGTGATATCAACAAGTTTAAAACTTTAATGAAAGAGTTAAAACCTCCTGGAATATCGGAAACATGTTCAAAATATTTAAGTAATGGTGCATGTTGATTGACCACCTAATTTTCCTCCCTGTATTAATTTCCAGAAACTATTAGATTTTGAATTTTTATCTTTTCTGTAGCTAGGAATTTTTTTTCTGGGGGTGGAAAGTATTCCAATTACTATGACAGAGCCCCATGCCACCCCAGTGCTTCAGCTTCTGAACTCACCATAACCTACACATGGTGCTCTGTGCAGCTGAAGGGATTATGCAGGTACAGCATTTGCGAGCATCCCTTTAAGAGGGTGGTAATTGCTTCGTGGCAGCTTTTGTGGTGTCAGCATTGTCTTCAGTTGGCATGGGAACCCAACCAGAACCTCCTGAATGTTTTTCAGAAATAATTGATTTGAGATGAAAAATCTTGGATTTTCAAACAGACTGCATGCTTTCTCTGTTTTTGCCTTCAGAAATGACCAATAGCCTTGAATCTTGAATACCTCCCTGATTAAAGCTTCATGTAAAGAGACACATTTTCTGCAAAATTTTTGGCTCTGACAAAGCAGCATATTTTGATGAAACTTCATTTAATGAAAATGTTCTGACCAGCTCCAGATGCATACTTTAGATATGCATAGATGATTTCAATCGCCTAGAAAGAACCACCTAGTAGACAGAGAGGGTTTGCCAAAAGCAATTATATTTTATCTCAGTTTGGTTTCACACCATTTATGACTATCCAAGATCATGCTTTGGTAAAACAAACAGATGTGGTCCAAACCACAGCAAGAAGCTAAACTAAAAGACAAATACTGCTATAAGTTGTCTTAGAGTAAAAATTAATATTGTGCTGCTAGAGAATTCCATCCACATCTGTAGCAAATAAAAAGAGAGAGGATTATAGGATATTATATTCTGAGGAGCAATGTGACCAATGAGGCAGAACTTGATCCACAATTGCCAAGTTACAACCTGATAATACACCATCAATTCTGAACGATACCGATCGGGGATGGTGCTTCATAATCTAAGCAATTGCTTCAAACGGTTCCACAAAGTTCCAAGATCTACTGTACTGAAGGCAGCAGAAAGATCCATCAGCAGGAGCACTGTAATTTAACTTGAATCAGCAGCTGGTGATAAATCATTTGTGACCTTAAGTAAAGCAATCCTAGGACAGTGGTACTCCCTGGAGCCAGACTGAAAACTCTCATATAATCCATTCCCAGATAAAATTGCTGGTAGTAAAAGGGCAACCACTTGCTCCATCTTTCCTTTCCTCACATCCCAAAAAAGAGTGCTTGTCCAGTTGTCATTAGGTAGAACAGAAATCTGCAGAGTGAGAGAGGGGAAGCTTTCCCCACTAACAAAGAGCAGCTGCAGATTTCAGCAGCTCAGGACTTGCAGAAAGCAAAGAGTCATTAACCATGTTAGCCATAAATGAAGCAAAGCACTGAAAGACTGTCCGCAAGCAGCCATATGGGCCAAGAGTCAAACCCAGGAGTAATGGAGCATGATTGCTTTCCCAACTGTGTGATCTCAGCAAGAAGCAAATACAAATGTATAACACTTGCAGATACAGGCACTGGGAGCATAATTGCCAGCCCTAATGCTGAACAGTCGCAGCTGATTAGAAATTCACTCTGTACTTGCTGAATTCCTCACAGGAGGCAGCTGAAGGATTGTGCACGAGGAGTGATTTGTGGGGCAAAATGTGATCAATAGCACAAAATAAAGCTTTAGGTCTGTTTTTTCTCATTAATAACAGAACAAGAAAAAGTAGATCTGGCTGGATCAAATGCAATGTGCTAAGAGTGCAACAGCTTGGTGCATCAGGAGACTAATTTCTGGACTAAACAGTCACTGAAATAATTCCATGAGCTGCTGTCTTCACCTTAGTCAAATCCTGTTATCACAAAGGCAGGTAAAGTAAACACAGAAAACTGAGAATAAATCAAGAGCTTCACAGACTTGTTTGGTTTTTGAATGATAAGAATAGCAAGAATAAAAAATAAAATAGCAAGAATAAAAAATCATGGTTTGCACAACATGGTGAGTTAGGTAAATTTTATGCAATTAATAAAATAAATATTGGATCTCTCATTTATCCTACTTATCTTTGAAGACTTTGGTGGGTTGTTCAGAAAACAGCATAATCTTAGGAGAGGTAAATATGAGACATTTGCAAATTACAGGACAAATTATACATTTTGATCACTATCAAACCTGTACAGATATCCATACAGGACTAACTGGACCCTGCCTTTAATGCAGGTCATCTTCTAGAAGAATCATTATAATGCACTTTTTCTAGCTGGTTATCCAAATAGTTTCAGTAATTCAGTAAGTCACGCGTAGAGTAATTGTTGAAGCATAAAACCATCCACTTCTCATGATAAATATTGTGGAAACACGGAAAAGAAACAGAGAATAAAAGAAAATACCACCACTCCTAAAGAATCACCAGTCTTACACAGAATGCATCTCAACTGTAACTTTTAATGATCCGGGCCTGGGACTCCATTAGTGTTTAATAAATAATGATGATTATACCCTACCTGCACAATGCACACGAAACTCCCATTGATGTTGATGTGAGTTCTTGGCACAGACTGATGGCAGGATACTCCTGTGACAGAGATGAATTTTCCATTAGAACAAAATGAGTAAGACCTGTCTCAGTCAGCAAAATTCTCAGCAACAACAGACATTTCTCAGGGGCTCAGTGAAAGATGCCCATCCTCAGTGGTTGAAAGCAAATTGGGTGGGAAGCAGTGAGGCAGGCTTGGACAGCCACAAAACCAATTTGGGTTGAGGTAAAATTGCCCTGATGTAAAAAATATATGTACAACATGTAATTAGATCAATATTTAATTTGTATCACGTGGAAATCTTTGCTTTCTTTCTTATCATGCCACAAGGGAAATTGGTATTTTCTTTTCTATGAAGGCAAAGGATAAAATTAATATTAGGGGAAGAAGAGGGAGGATGCAGATGTATTGAACAATCTTTTGAAAAGCAGGTTTTATTTAGAGTAGGTCAAGGAAAAATTAAATGCTGTTTTGGTAAACAACATGAAACCGTTACCCACACAGAAATTTGGACCGTGAGTCAGTCCATTCAGTTGCATTTTCTTTGAAGATTTTGTAAAAAATGCAGAGATAAGGAATTTATTTGAAGCTAGCAGTGTGTGAGACAGGGAGACAGCTAAGCACAACAGGGACACAGAGAGAAAGCTCTTACAGTGTGGTCTTGAGAAAAAGAAATGAGAAAGGGAAGCTTTTGGCAATAGGTTGGCTCCAAAGACCTGAATCTCTAAGTCAAGAAAAAGCCTCTGCTATTTTGGCATTAATTTTGTTGTGGAATAGGCATAGAATTTCTGTAAATAAAGACTAGTGCCCAATTTTATTATCAACTGTCTTGACCATTTGAGTAGAAAGAAGAAACACTTTCTACCAGTTTCTAAGGTGAACCATGAAGAAAAAAAGGGAAATTGGAAATATAAGAGACCACAAATAACTCGTTTGCCTTTTTGAAGGATATTTAATAATAATAATAGACTGTTGCTAAGTGAGCAAGTATATTTTCAGGAGGAAAAACATAATTATTAGAACATATGCCTTAGCAAATCAGGTGGAAAGGATTAATCTGGTAAGGGGAATACCTATGCTCCAGCCTTTACATTATGCTAATGTTACCAACAAAAAAAAATCACAGCTTAGAACAGGCAATTAAAAGAGCACAGGAAACCATCATCTACTTGAGCAAAAAATAATAGCTGAAAAAGTTAAAAGCAAGAAGGATGAGAATTTTTGTCAGTGAAATATTTTATTTTTAATATTTTTATTTTTATCAGTGAAATAAATAAATATATCAGAAATATTTCATTTTTTCTACATTAGTGTTATGTACAGGTAATGCACAACATAGGGTCAGGATTATTGGCAGTTCCTAATATATATATTGCTTTATAATAATAATTTTATTTTATTTTAAAATAATAATTTTACTTTATATAATTCATTTTTGGATGTATAGAGCTATCTGTTTAGTAAGTGTGCATTTGTAAAATGTAAACTGACAGTTTGCATCTCATTAAAATTGTGCAAATTAGGTACCCAAAACCCAGACTGGCATTTCAAAACTCTGGTTCATATTTCTGTGGGTGCTACTAGAAAACTGTGCTTTTTATTTAATAGTATTTTCAGGTTTTATTGCTCTAAGAAGTGATCCTAACAATTTGTTTTACTCTCATTACAGCTTTTACATGACATAGTGCAAAGAATGTAAATATTTCTTGAGCTACTTAGTGGTGCAAATAGAAATGTGAAAATATTTATTGCTGAAACAAAAGTACAATCTCTACTGCTTAATTATGATAATCTAGGGAAATTGTTTTTGCATAATTCCATATAAAGTAGTAAGAGAAAAAATAGCTAGCTGTTCTTTTCTGTTACTTGCCCATAATAGGTCCAGGTGAGATTTTATAAACTTGTATTTTCATGTCAAATTTCTTGCTTAAGCTGTATTTTGGAAAAAGTAGAGTACTTTAACATGCAATCACTGTTGCTTGTGCTGGGAGGACCACTGCTGAAGTTCTGGGAGAATTATAGATTTTAGTGTAATGTCATTTAAACTAATATCTGAAACAGTAAGGATTTTTATTTATGTATCTGCGCTTTAATTTTTTTTTTTTTTTACTTTAGGATCATGAATCTGTTTCCTAGAAGCTAGAAAGTTTTGAAGAGAACCTAAGTTATTTCTAGTCCGTCTGGCTGTGAAGATATCTTCTTAATAGAAATAATTACTGCAACTAAGTTTACAGAGTATGCAACCCTTGGGGCTGTGGAACTCATTACATTTTGTGCAAATACGTATAGATTAGGCTTGCCTAATGTGAAATTTTGAAATGTGTGCATTTAATTTCAGTTCCAGTTCTGGAACAACCAACTGGAGAAAATAAATTATTATTATGACCTATAGAATTTGCAAGGTGTTTCATTAGGTTTACCTGGCAGGAGGACTGCCAGCTCCAAGGCTTCAAAGGACTTTCTGGAGAAAACAGCCCCACTTTAGGAATAGCAAAAAATATGTAGCTTGGTTTTCCATGGTGCTGTGTTTGGTTTTGCCTTGTTGGATATCTTTGCTGTGGCTGGAGCACTCCTGAGAGCTCAAAAAGAGACTGCTTTGGTGTCCAAATGACACCTGAGCTCCTGCCAGTCCCTGTTGTGGGGGGACAGACTTGTGTCTCTCTCCTCCACCTGGCTGTGTGCTTCTGTGATGTTTGGAGGAATTTACATCCTTGATCCCTCTAATGTGTGTAGAAGTGGCTTAAGCAGGCAAAACAATTCACAAGTTACTGAGGGGAGGTGGAACTAAGACATACAAACCAGGTAAACCTTATTTCCTTAAAAGGGTCAAACACAAATGTTGAGGAGCAGCTGGGGCAGCTGGGATTCCTTAGCCTGGATAAAAGGCGGCTCAGCAGGGGTCCTTTCACTCTCCAACTGCCTGAAAGGTGGCCCTAGCAAGGTAAGGGTTGGTCTCCTTTCCAAGGTAACAGAACAAGGGGAAAGGGCTTCAAGTTGCACCAGGGGAGAGTTAAGTTGGATATTGGAAAGTTTTTTCACTGCAAGTGTTAAGTTCCAAAACAGTCTGCCTGGGGAAGTGGAGGAGATGCAGTCCCCAGAGACATTTAAAAGATATGCAGATGTGACTTTTAGGGACATGGTTTAGTGGTGGATTTGGTAGTGCTGGGTTAATGGTTGTATTCAACCATCTTTGAGGACTTTTCCAACCTAAATGATTCTGTGGTTTTAAAACCAGTTGAATCAAGTACTTATTCAGTCCCAAACAGAAATTCTGAGTATGAGCTCCCAAATGAAAACTAACACTCCCTCTTCCCAGCTTAATCTCTGTCCTGATGCTATCTCAGTCACTTCAAGCCGGGTTGAAACCAGGATGCTTAAGAGATTTTCTTGCCCCTGCTGCTTTCCTTGCCTTGGGTCTACAGACTTTTGTTTTGGGGTTTGTTCTCAGAACAGCCCATCACCACACTGCAGACTAAGAATCAGCTGATGATGGCTTTTTGCTCTACAAGCTATTTCACTTTGTTTTAAAAATGTCTCCTTTTATTTTGTAGTTACTCTGGTGGTGGAAGTGAGAGTTTGGATAAAGATGTGCCAGTTTCAGTGCTGTGTATCTCACTGAACACTGAATTCACTGGCTGCTGACTACTGATGGTGCCCCTCACTCCCTCCTCCAGAGTGGGCAAGTAGATTTTGGTGAATTTGATGCAAAATACAGCCTAAGTACAGCCTTTCCCCACATCCTTGTGTAATGCATTTTATCCCTGTGAAAGGTGTGCTGCTTCAACGTGACACCACCTGAAGACGATCTCAGGGAGAATTTAGTTATAGCACAGCTCTGTGTGTATGTGATTTGGATACCATTTGAATGTAAAACTACAGTACTGTACCATTGTTACACTTCTACCTCAAGACAGCTAGCATGAGGTAAAAACAAGAGCTTTTTCAGTGAAGACACATTCAGAGTTGAGTGACCTTTTATGTTTTGTTTGCCCAGAAAGTGTGTATCATCACAGAATAGTGGGGTTTTCTGCCTGATATTCTGTCTGTGCTGGAGAAAAGAGAAAGCTAATTCAACTTTGCTCTTGTGGTTTTTTTGGGTTGTTTTTTTTTTTTTAAAGCTAAATAAAAGAGCTAACCTTTGTTTTCTGGCCTTTGCTTTTGTTTCACTGACTGTCCTTTCACACCTGCTCTGTCATCCCATCTTTCCTTTTTTCTTGCTTCCCTTCTCACTGGATGATCTCTGCTCCTGCCATGGCAGTTCCCTGAAGGAGGAGGGAGGCAGCCACAGCTCTCGCCCACGGGTCTGCAGCTCTGAGGGTGTGTGGGTGTCTCTGCTGCGGTGCAGGGACAGTGGGGACATTTTGGGCAGTGTCACAGAGGCAGGTGGGATTCCTCTGCAAGCAGAGGCCTCACCTAAAGTCATGAGATGACATTTCTCTGAAAGGAAGCACAGTCACCATCTTTCAGTTGCACCATCTGATTTCAGTTTCATGGCTTGGAATGAAACTATAAATAACATTTAAAATTTCTTTTGCTTCATTTGTATTTAAGAAACATATTTATTACATAAACTCTTCTTACTTTCTAGCAGTAATTCCACAGCTATGTTTGCCATAGCAGCTCCCCTGTTACATTACTGCAATTATAATAAATTATTGAAGCAGAAGCCTAAATATGTACCTAGCCCACTCTTTCAATTTTAATTCCAATTTAAATATTTTATATAGTTTTCCTATAGATTCTTCATTGATGGCTAGTAATTGCACCAACACAGAAAATATAGTTTTGTTTTGAAAGATGCTTTTGGAAATTGTACCAGCATTGTTAATTATTCAAGGCAAAGAAACAAATTAAGACTGTCTGTCTTCACCATGTCAACAGGATAAAAGAGAAACATTGTTGGTATCTAGATGGGTATATTAAGCCCAGTCATAAATTTGGTAGAGCAAGGAGGGAAAAGTTAGAGGCATGCCTGTGACACACTATGAACGTTTGGTCTTCAACACAGAGATAAGTTTCTGCGGTTAGAGCTATTTTATTAACTGGTTTCATTTGAAGTAGGAATAGGAACAGAAAAATAATTGCTGCCACCCATAATCTCAGTCCTACTCCCTACCTCTCCTAGTTTTCTGGTCAAACCATATTTCTGCTTTCCTTTGATATGCCTTGTCCTTTTCTGTAAGAAGCTGGACTCGATCATCCTGATGGGTCCCTTCCAACTCAGTAATTTTTAATGATAACAATAAGTCATAATTTACTAATTGTATGGTGAAGGGCAATGATAGTGATGTATCAGCAGATTATGTAAATCAAAAAGAAGGGGTATTTTGTGTCAATACGGTATTAATTTTCTTTTTTTTCTTTTTGATCCTTTTTTGTATTTTTTCATTTTAAGAACCTGTACCTGCTGAGTAATACATTTTGTTAGCAGTTATCCAGCACAGAGGGTCAATTTCCATTGTAAGCTTCAGATAGGAAATGGCAGGTTTCTGCTTGCCTCTTTTCTCCAAGCTTCTATTGTTCTATTAGCAGCAAACCCCCCAACAACTTTGGGAGTTTTTTTAATTGCCTTGTACTAAAGTATAGAATTAAGCTTTATATTAAAATAATTAAAACATGTAATGAAGAACACAATTTTTATGAAGATATGAATTCAGAAAGTTGCCATGAATTTTCTAGATGTAGCCTAATGAATAAAAATAATAATATTGTTTAAATTCTGTTATCTGTCACAATAATGTGTCAGGAATAACATGTCTTAATAATATGAGTTTTCTCTTAATTAGCTAATGTTTTGTGTATAAATTAATATTGGCCAAATAACAAAGATAAGAATTATGACACCTATCTTCATAGAAAACTGGACACAAGAGAGAGGCATGTATTGAAGGCATGGATGTGATAGATCATTATCTGACAACTATTTTAATAACTATTTTAATCTAATTGCATACATGAAGCTATTTTTAGTTTAATTCCTTGCTGGTATCATGTCTCTTCATTTTACAATGCTTTCTTTACAAAATGCAATGGAAACGATAGGATTCAATTCCCATTCAGAGAGTTGGAAACAGCTTTGCAGTTCAGTGAAACTTCAAAACTTTTCTTATTTCACAAGATAAAGCCACAACTTTTTGAAGATGAGAGAGGATATGAGATTGGAGTGCTCCAGTGAGGAACCTGGACTGCAAGGGAACCAGGCTCTTGACATGGGTCGTTTTAAGGGGACTTCAGTTTCTGTAGCTGTTACAAACACAAGGCTATTCTCTTCCCTGTCTTCTGTTTCTGTCTCATTTTGATCAGAAATTCTGTCCTGGAGCAAAGAAACCTTTCTCAATGAAAGTTTCCTCTGAACTTCTGTGAAAAGTTGCAATTTCAATATGCTGGCGTTTTTGGCAGAGTTGACTAGCCCTACCTATGATTACATATATATAAAATCAAGTATCACCTGCAGGAAGGAGCTGAGTAATCACATAGTTGTTAGTTATGACTTTATTTTATTATATTTTGATGTATTACGTCTTAATAAATTGGAACTTATAAGTGATGTATTGCTTAATAAAACTCAAACCTGAAATTCAACACGTCTGTGGGAAACAGGCTATGGGTTATCCTCAAGCTAAAGCTACTTAAGTTGGTGCTATACTGGATGTACCTCATTTTCACGCAGAATGTTATTCCCCCTGACTGAGTTGGTGAGTTAAAGAAGAAAAAAATTCTGTGACAAGGCAGCCAGCAATACTGTGATGGCAGTGGAACTTCTGCTCCTTTTCCGTTACCACTTAGTATACAATCATCCTTTAATGTTCAGTTCCAAAATTGGATAGCACATTTTCTGGGAGGATTTTCATGCTCATCAATCATAAAGTTGACCTTAGCAACTGAAGGTGCCCGGTCATTTGTTTATAGACAAACTCACAAAGGTATTACAATGCTTACCTGTGAAAGCTAAACCTCAGCTAGTGTGATATGTAAGATCCAAGATAAAGTGGTTAATATGACATTAAGAAAAGACTTTGATGGAATCAAAGGGAAGTGTTTCACCTCATTTGGGTACATACTTTTGTTGAAATGATGATGACAGAATTAAGCTGTATCTTGTTCATTAATACTGTTATTTGTAATAAACTCTTTAATCTTGGGAATAGCTTTTAAATTTATTTTGATGAAGGATTATATAAAAACTAAGCAGATGCTGCTCTTTCTTTACATATTATATATTACTTAGTTCAGAGGACGCTTAGGCCAATACTGCAGGAGGTTTTTTTAAAAATTAGTTGCTCAGAAAGTCAATCTGGCTGCAGTCTTAGGCCAAAACCATATTTAATACACTCTATTTCTGTTTTAACCCTCACCTTTGTCTTTTATTTTCCCTATAAAATATAAGTCTTTAACAAGTAAATGCCATAGGGAAATCCCATACCAATACTATCTGCTTAAAGATATACTTTACAATACTTTTAAAAGTACATGCAAATGGAGGTAACATTTTGAAAGAAAGAGCTGTCTCTCTCACTGCACATTTCTTTCACCACTACTGAGATTCCAGTGCAAAGACTGGATTTGTAAGAGAGCTACAGCTCTCCTTTATATAAATGAATTTTTTCTGTTCATAAAGAACAGAGTTCACTGTGAAAATAAGTGAACACTTAAGTGGATTTACATTTCAGTGTTCATAGATCCTAAAAGTCGTCCCCAGTGCAATGACCTTTGCCTAATAATTGTATAGCTTAATCTTATGTGCATGATAATAAATTGGGGCATATACTGCAGCCACAATCATAATAAACATCAGCAGCAAAATAAATTTCTTACAGCTTTCCCTGAAGAAAATTCACCTTTTTCCCTCAGACCCAAAAAAAGCACTTTCCCATTTCAACTAATCTTTCCAAATACAGAAGGTGTCAACAGAGAACTCTGGCTGCCAACTTTGCTGAAAGTTTCTGTGTGCCCCAGTTGCAATGGGTGATAGACCTCCACAGGCTTCCCAGGGAAATGTGATCATTTCTTGCCCAGCCTTGTGTTCTCAGCACCATCCAATTAACAGTGGACCCCGACCAGCAAGGGTATCCAGCAGTGAATATTATTGGGAACCCAACTGAGCACCTGCTGGTAAGGTTTCCCTGTTTCCCTCTGCACTCTAAATACTCTCATTGTTTATTCATAGAGTCAAAGATTAAAGCCAGAGAGGGCCACTGTGATCATCTAACCTCTAATCAGAAACTTTTCCAGTTCTTCAACCTTCTCCCTCAATTGTCAACATTAGATGTGGATGCAGAATGCAGTTTACAGTGACCCATTTAGAATTCCACCATGCCCTAATCCTTCTGGGCTTGCTCAGGTATCCTGGTTTCTTGTTCAGTAGTATCTGTGGTGAGTTTTGCAGCACTAGTGTCTGCTCTCCAGTCCAGTTTTGAGCCCTGTCCCAACACACTACCTCAGCTTTATCTCAAAGGAAAACTCAGCTGTTTAAGAGACATAGAGATCCTTGTACCAGAACTCAGAATCAATGAAATCCATTGAAATTTGTATAAATTGTTCAGACTTCTATCTGAAAACTCACGAAGACTGGCATTGTGAGTTTTTCAGACAGCCTTTGCTGTCTCTCTCTCCTCCTTTCCTTTTTGGCTGTGTTGGGTTTTTTTTTAACTTATATTTGGGTTTGGGGTTTGTTTTTTTTTTTTTTTGCAATAGGACAATGTCACTGTCAGTGTCAAAAGTGAAAGGTAGTTCAGAGCAGTCTAGGTTTTCATAGTGGTAAGTATGCACAGTAGCTCAAGAGACAAAACTTGAGGAGGAAACCCATGAAGAATAATTAAATGGGTTCAAAATGAGCATTCTGCAGACCTCAGGATGGCAAAAAAAATTTTGACTTGGCTAATTGCTAGTGTAACAAGGTGCTTTTAACACACATCTGGCACTTTTATGTGTACTCGTTTGTGTCTGGATGATTCTGTTGGCGGTCCCTTGTGTGGATGTATGTTGAACTACTATATTGTATGCTTAATTCTGGCAGGTCAAAGCCTGTCCTGCATGATTCCATATATCTATTTAGATAGACAGGAGTTACTGGTATGAGTATGGCATCTGAAAAACAAGATACAAAATATTCTTCATATCTGACTTTTATTTGTAGGTCAAGGTATCTGAAGGATAGAAAAGTCTTAATGGTTGGTAGCCATCAAAGAAGTTCAGGAGTCGTTCATGAAAAGGGGCCTTTACAGACAGCCCATGGGAAGTCTGTGGTGGAACAGATACCCACCTGTGGCCTTTGGAAGACCCCATGGCAGAGCAGATGTGCCCTGAGAGAAACCACAGCCCATGGAGAGCCTGCACTGGAGTAGGCTCTTGGCAGGAACTGCAGCCTGTGAAGAGGAGCTCACACAGCAGCAGGTTTCCTGTCAGAATCTGGGGCCCATGGGGAGCGTACAATGGGGCAATCCATTCCTGAAGGATTACACTCAATGGAAACCACCCACACTGGAACAATTCTTGAAGAACTGCAGCCCGTGGGAAGGACCCATGTTGGAGATGTTCATGGAGAACTGCCTCCTATGGGAAGGACCCCACACTGGAGCAGGGGAAGAGTGCAAGGAAGAAGGACCTCAGAGGCGAGTGTTATGAACTGACCACAGCTCTCATTCCCCATCCTTCCTTGGTGGAGGATGTAGGAGAGTTATGAGTGAAGCTGAGACTGTTGAGGGGAGGGATAGAGTGGCTTGATGGGTACCAGGAGACCAGCCAAGGTCAACCCACCACAATCAAAAAGGTGTTTTGAATGTAAAGAGAGGTACAAGAGCAAAGTCATGTTTGGTACCAAAATGGCAAAGCTGTCTTCCTTTACCAAAGCACACCAAATGAGTAGCTGTGCTGCTCTCCTCCAGGCTGCAGGTCCAGGTGGCATAGCTTCAGGGGTGCAACTCTGACTGACACAGCAATGCCACAGAAGTCAGGCCTTAGCAGTGACATTTCTGCTAAACTCATGGCTCTCCCTGGCTTTCTGAATCTCTTGGCAGAATTTTGCCTAGTGATTAGCATATCTAGCTGGGAATCAGGTTACCTAGGGCTTTTATTTCTAGCTAGGGCATGGGCTTGAAATGCCAGTGGTGGGTGAGGTGACCTTTAGTGAGACATCTCAGGTTGTTCTGCCTCTTTGCTGTAAAATAGTAAAAAAGTCAGTAGGGATGTAAAACATAATTCATTATTATTTGTAAAGCATTTACTGATCTGTAGAACACAAGTGTTCTACTTTTGAATAATTCTTATCCTTGCCTTACATTAAAAGTGCATTGTTCTTGCCTTTATAATACAAATGGAGATAAAACAAATACTACAGCAAGTGATAGTGAAAAATAAGTTGGTTCTTGCCCAATGCTACATTGCAATTTCTATGCATCTACTAGAATAATGAGAAACCTTAAGAAGAGGAGGATACTACTTTTCTCCCTCTCTTGCCTTTCAACAGATTTTTAAAGCTGTAATGTAAAGGGATGCTATGTAATATCTTACCAAATCTTATCACAGAATTAAACAGAAAAATGCTAATTGAAGCATATTAGCAATCTATGAGGCTTCAAATATGAGGCTCTCTTAGAAAATTGAAGCACGATTTTTAGTTCAGCAATTATCTAGTAGTATATGTTTTTTTTATTTTTCACTGTATCCCAATGTATGAATATTTTATTTAGTGACTTGATAATTTCACCATGACTGTGTATAATTTCAGATATTATTAAAAACAATATTAAAAACAAGGTCTGACCAGGAAGCAGATAAATATTCTAGTGATGGCCTATTTTTGAGGCCAAGGTGTTTTTAAAACTTTTCTCACACAGAAATACTTTTTTGGTTTTTATGAGCAGGTATTTGTGGTGTAACACAAAGTTGTTTCCATTCTGCCACCTAAGTCAGAGGCTGAATCCATCTGAGTTTGGGGCTGCTTCTTTCCTTCAGTAAGTCCTGAAGAATGACTTGTTAGAAAAAATGTTGTCTTCTGCTGTCACTTATTCTAGTTACAGTGTTATTTCTTTTCTCTCTACAGGTTTCGCATTGCTTGGTGTGTAATGGATATTTTTTGTCATCAGCAGATGGATAACGAATGGAGAAAGGTGCTGTGAATAGTACTTGCAGAATTAAGCATATAATATAAAATACCTTTGATAAGCCACAAGGAGAACTTATAAGTGGTAAAGGGGTAAATCAAGAGATTTATTTCCTAGCTCTTCTTTCTTTTTCCTAGAACAATGAATAGAAGGATTAGTGTATTAGCACCTGAACTATTTTGTATGTCAGACACAGCAAAAAGCTTACTCTTATGTACTTGTGTATAACCTGCATGCAGTGTACGGTGACATTAGTGTGGAGAACTCAAGAAGAAGAATGTAGGACCTTGGACAAATGTTAGGTTCTTCTTTTATATAAGATGGAAATTCACATACTCTAAAAAAATTTTTTGGTTATAAAATATGCAAGTACCTGTTCATAAACTAGGCAAAACCCTCTGAGTGCCAAGCAGCATTGGTCTTTATTTTAAACTGGCATTATAACACCAGTAAAATAAGTTTGTAATAGCCAATTTAAATACAAGACTTCAGGAAATATTTTGCATTTTCTGTGATTTTGTAGTCTGAGTTTCTTGTGGTGCATTTATATTCATACGTCTATCATTTCATTAATGAGTTTTCTTCTATAAATTGACCCTGACTGCTACTGTAAAATATAGCTTAAATGAAGTGTGGCTTTGAGACCAGGAAGATTATTAAAATATTGAAGTATATACATTAAATCATATTAATATATTTCTTGCTAATATTTCAAGACTAAATACTTTTTGTCTGAAAGACAGCCTTTAATGAACAAACTTGTAGTCCAAAATATACAAAGCTCCCTCTGGATCTGATTTTTCACTGGCTTCCATCCTTTAGTCACTTATACATCTGAAAAATGGATTTAAAATGGCATCACTTAACCTAGTAGCCTTTGACACTGATTTTACTTAAATACAGACAAGTGATTAAAGTACAAAACATGAGAAAGCTGCATCCCTTGTCTTTTCTGTGAAATATAAACATGAGGTGGTGGTACAAATTGATATATTCTGTGTGTAACTAGCAAGCTCAATTCTTGGTGGGAAAGCTTGCAAAAGTGAAATAAATTCCTTGTAAAACCACAAAAAAGAATGTTCTGACTAAGCATTTATGTACTCAAAAGAAACACCCCCAGAAAGTGCTGGAGATACCTGCAAAAATATCCATGACTAGGGGTTCACGGCGACTTTGTTAGGATTTTACACTAGGTCCTTGTGTTTTTCATACTAATTGTCACTCCAGTACAAAACCTGTAAAATTCTTTTATTGCACACTAGTGAATGGAAAATCAGTGTTCTTTATTAGTACTAATGTTGATGAGAGAAAAGTCTTAATTATGTTTAAATACGTACACGTACACCCATAGACAAATTCTGGTTTTTACCATACAAGTCTCAGTAAGCTACTCAGTGACTAAGTACCACATAAGTTGCTCAAGATTTTGTGACCAGATGGTTCACAGGGCTAGTAATGGATTACAGTGCTTTCTAGCTCCAGTTTGCCAGTTCAAATCTG
The DNA here is from genome assembly GCA_013399835.1 of Leptocoma aspasia. NCBI lineage: Eukaryota > Metazoa > Chordata > Aves > Passeriformes > Nectariniidae > Leptocoma > Leptocoma aspasia. The sequence continues at coordinate 22,293 of VXAX01003398.1, forward strand.
GGTCAGGTTGACACTGTCTGAAAATTATTACTGTTTGGTGGCTTATGTGAAATAAGTTGAAGACCTCCATACACTTCCTAAAGGCTGGGTTAATATAACACAAATGTCACCAGATGATTGTTGGTTTCAGGGCTCAGGTGGAAGCACACTGAAGTCAGTGGAAAAACTTCCATTGATTTCAGTGGGTATTGAACTAAGTCTTAATTATGGAGAATGACTCCTTTGTGCTCTCAGAAGTGGTTATTTACAAGGGGAAGAAGGATGCCCATGAACTGCTCCTGGGAGATGAGTGGTGCTGCCAGCTAGGATGAAGCAAGAGATGCTTATCTGTCCTTGTACTCATGTTGGGTGAGTGTATAAGGAAGGGCCCAGTCTTGACTGAAACACACTAATCTTCCTGAATTTAGGTAAGAGTGGGCTTATTCTGGCAGAGAGTGGTAGAGAGTCAAAATCTCTCTGAAAGTTTACATTATTATTCTCTTGTTAGGCTTGGTGCTGATCAACAGGTCACACAAATGGCTCCTATATTTTTTGCAGACCACCTGCCCTCGCATAAGGATATTTTTGGTTTTGTTTGAACAGCAGAACTCCTTTGAACTCCACAGAGAATTACCTGGCTTCAGTCTAAAGTGAAGTGCCTTTTGTCACCATCCAGGTTCCATTAGGGCAGCAATGAAGGAGAAGTGACTTGATCCTTGGGGATAAGTGCCACCATAGGGAAGAAATATTAGATATTAAAAACTCTTTAATTTAACTGACTGGAAATTTAAACCAGACAGGTTAACGTGGGAAAAGAGACACAGTATTATCACAGTAGTTGATTAGCCAGTGGATCAAACCAGTAGGAAAACTGGAGGAACTGCCATTTCTATCACATCAAGTTCAGATACATGTTCAGAAAACATGCATTAATCAGATGTGCCACTGGACTATGTCCAATAACACTGTTTGCATTGTGATAGTAATGTAGTATTATTGCCATGGGAACCACAAAAAGAAATCAAACTGAGCTGCTAGTCTAGTAACTATATATATTTACCCCTGCCTTCTGCTCTCTGTTGAGCTTGGGTTTTAGTCCTACTCCAGAAGCACTCAAGTACAACCCTGGTTGTATACTTTCTGTACCCCTTAAATTAAATTAGTTCAAATTTCAAAATCAGCTCTTGGCTATACAACTGAGAACAAAATGTCTAATTCATTTGATATCCTTCTATGATAAGATCACCTTCTAAGTGAATGAAAGAAGATATTGGATGTAGTTTTTCTGGATTTTGCTAAAGCTTTTGATACTGTCCCTCACAGAACCCTTCTGCACAAGTTGTCCAACTGTAAAACAGGCAGGTACATGGTGCTCTGGGTAGGGAACTGGCTGTAGAGCAGGGCTTAAAGGGTTGCAATGTATATTCAGATGGTGACTGGTGACCAGCAGTGCTCCTCAGGGTTCAATTCCAGAGCCAGTTCTGTTCCATACTTTTATTATGATCTCAGTTGAATGCACAATTAGAAAATTTGCTGATGTGAGGCAACCGAACTGTGAGGCATTGTTGACTCTCTCAAGGAACGAGAAGCTTTGTGGAGGGATCTAAAGAGACTGGAACATTTTGGAATCATTAATGCCACTTAATAAAAAAAAGCCAGATTCTGTGCCTGGTATGGAGTAACACCAGGCACAAGGACAATCTGAGGGAGGAGTGGCTGGAGAACAGCCCTGCAGAAAGGCATCTGGGGTGCTGGGTGACAGCAGGCTCCATGTGAGTCAGCAGTGCCCAGCAGCCAGGAGGGCAAAGCCCATCCTGGGATCACCAAACCCAGCAGCACCAGCTGGGCAAAAGAGGCAATTGTCCCGCTGTGTTCAGAGTTGGTGCAGCCTCACCTTCAGCACTGGGTGGAGTTCTGGGCTCCACCGTTGAAGAAGGATGTGAAGGGGTTTGAATGTACCCAGAGGAGGACAACAAAGCCGGTGAAAGGGCTGGAAGGAGTGTCCTGTAGGGAGTGACTGAATATTTTTTTGTCTCATTTGGAGAGAAGGTGGCTGAGATGAGATCTCAATCCCTTTACAGCTTCCTGGGGAAGGAGACTAGCGAGGGGATGTGCTAAGCTCTTCTCCTGGTATCCAACGACAGGACGTGTGGTTCAAAACTGCATCAGGGGAGGTTCAGACATAACATTAGGGGGTCTTTCTTTATAGCAAGGGTGGGAAAACACTGGAACCAGTTTCCTAAAGAGGAGCCTGTCAGTGTTAAAAAGGCACTTGGACTATGCCCTTAGTAACATGCTTGTATTATTAGCTCTGATCTGCCCTGAAGTGGCATCACAATTGGACTAAATTATTGCTATGGATCCCCTCCAACTGGACCTGACCTATCCTATCCTATCGTACCTCTCCTCGTCAATAAAACTGTAATTTATTTTAAAATCATCCCTTTTGTTTTTCTTTATCAAAGCTTTTATGCTTTTATATCTAGTCAGATGCTGATGACTTGGGGATTTTACATTCTAGGTACATATTCTGAATGAAGTTTCAGTTTTGCTGTTGAATTTCTGTATTTTAGAACCCTTCATTTTTTTATTTGTCTAATTTTTAGCTTAGAGGAAAATAAAAAATCTGACCAGTTTACTGTTGATAATAAATGGTAATAATTGATACTTTCAGGAAGCACCTTTCTAGCAGGAGTACAAAGAAACCAGATTCTGGGACTGGGCCATGAACACGGTCAGCAAAGAGAAAACAGACAAAAATATTCTCATTGTAGATGAAGTAGTATGGGTGTTCAATTTAGTCTTGAGATTAAGAGCAACATAATCCCCAAACACAGTTTGTATGAAGCAAAAAACTGAAAGAAATAAATCAAGGAAAAATTATGGTCTTTGTCCAGGCTTTACTGTCTCAAATAGGAAAGCAGAAGTGTTTTAAATGTAGGACTTATTGTTATACTATGTTGTATGACTTATTGTTATAGTATGTTGTATGTTCATGAGGAAATGAAATAACATAACAGAAAATTCACATCTTCATTGGGATATCATCAAGCAGGTGAAGAAGGGTGAGAGGCAGTTCCAAATTCAACACCTAACATTTGGATGAAAGACTATGTTCCTATTACCAGAAGACATCAGACATAAAGCCTGCACTTGAGCTGTGATATAAACTTGGATATCATTTAAAACATACATTATTTTGATTTTTTTCTCTGTATTTGTTTAGTAATGGATAAGTGATGATAGTGCTTAATGAGAATCATAGAATCATAGAATGATCTGAGTAGGAGGAGACCTTAAAGATCATCATATAGTTCCAATCCTTCTGCTTTGGACAGGAGCAGCTTTCATTGAACAGGTTGATCAGAGCCCTATCCAACCTGACTTTAAGCAATTTCAGACTTGGGGCATCCACAGCTTTTCTAGACATATAATTATGTCTTTTCTGTTAAACATAACTAGGTTTTAATTAAGATAATTTAGATCACTTTAGCTGCCTTATTTGCATGGGTATTAACATAGTATTGCCCATCAAAAATTTTAGGGTGCCTGAATCATGCATTAAAGGAATCTGTAAGAGTTGTTTAGATTTATACATGATCTTAGGGAAGTCTGTTGTTCAGATTCCCAAAATGTTTCAGTTTCCTGTATTTAACTTCAGATGTAAATGTACTATGTTTGTATGTTTGTATATATATAAAATACACCATATTAAATGCCATTTTCTTTGGGAAGCAATTACATTCTCATTTAGCCTTATAATTTAGAATAGATTTACATAAGAAAATAATTTATATGTGATATGCTATTGTTTGATGAAATCTCGCAAAAAGTTCTTCTCCTTTGCATTAATTATCTTTTCTGTGGTACTCTCCCTCCTCCTTCCTTCAACAGTGCCAGTAACTTTTAAGTTTGTTAATTGGCAGGTGTGATGAGTGAGAACACAGGATCTGTGTTGAATGATTACAAGTCCTGGGTACTTCCCTTGAAGATACACCTTTTCCCATATGCCGGTGTCATTTCTGTTTACACGATCAACAGCTGACAAAGTCTAATTGCTTACTCAGAGACACTAAAAGTCTTGGTGATGTCACAGAATTATACTGTGTTTTTCAGAATTTGCCTGACCTAAAAAGAAGGAGGATAAGAGGCTTCATAATGTCTTCCTGAGGTGAACCAAGGTACCAACAAGGGATGATTGCCAATACAAACCTACCAAATGGATTATTTTGGGTTGGGCAAACACTTTAGCTGGGTGATAAGGAGAATGTTATGCTACAGTAGAAGTTTCTTGCTTATAACATGAGAAATACAGGATAGCTAACAATTTACAGACATATATTTGTGGGGGTTAAATTATTTGCTGAGCTTTGCTTCTAATTATTGATTCACTTTATCTGGCCATAAGTCTTCTTTTCCCAACTGTCTGCCCATTTATTTTTTCTTATTTTTTCCTATGCTTTTTATAGGATTGCTCTTAAGATGGAATTACAGTTAGAGCCATGCTGGCTAAGAATATGTGTGAGTAATTTAAAACAGGGGGATCATGTGAATCAAAGACTAACCTATATTGGATATATATTTTAGCTATGTTTGTATATATTCATGCAGACAGTGAAAACCTGATCAAATGAAAACTTCCATCAAAGTGAAACCTATTTGAGCATCAAGTGAGCACAAGTAAAATAAGAAGACAACCACAGACTGTAGCAATCAGTGCTCTGGATCAGTGCTCTGGATTATAATGAAGTAAGACCTTGCTTACCATTCTGTGTGGTAGCTCTCTCTCCTCTTCATGCAAAGCGTGCACAGAACAAGAAAAAAGCAGCTCAGAATTCTTTTGTTTTAACTCATGGAAGGACAAATAAAAAGTCAACCATGGATATCTCTATGAAGACAGTGCAACTTCTGTAAACGTTATTTTGCTATAATTATTTTCTGTCTGGGTTTTCTGCTTTAGTTTTAGACACCAGCATATATAAGAACTGAATTGTATTTCAGGTGTTTCATAATGGTCTGTTTCACAGTTTTGTGTGAAAAATTACCTGTGTGTGGATGTCAGAATTCCCTAATAATTCAGACATATTCAAAATTTCATGTATTCTAAATTTAGCTGAAGAAAAATTACTGCCAAAAAGTCTTATTCAGTAGAATAGTCCCTCATGTAATATAGCCATACCCTGTGTATGATGATTTCCAGAAAAACAAGACCTATCAGTGAATGAAAAAAGATCCTTCTGGTTTTCATTCCTGTTTAAGGAAGATAAGAATTAGAAGAAAAACAGTCATTTGGAGAGTGAAAACAGAATTTTGTAAACAGACATGTCAGCTTAACATTACTGCTAGCTAAATGGGAAAATTACGTGATATACATGCACAAAAATTTGCAGTTAAACATTGGTTTTTCCTGCCAGGCCTAGTACATGGTTGAAAGTCATGTAAGTGCATATCAGATGATGCTGAGTCAAACTTAATCAGCCCTGTCATTGACGGTATTTATGCTGTTTCTGGTTGTTTGAATATGGGCAGTGCCACATTGTGCCATGCATAGTCAAGTGCTCTGAAGTTCTACCTCAAGAAGATGGATTTTGTCTACAGCCTCAGATTTATGTACCTAATTGCTCTCTGGAATTGACTAAGTTTGTTTTGAAGATACAGGTTCTGGTTTTGATGATGGAAGTATCTTGGATTAACTGGCAGTGTCTAAGACCTTGAACAGAACAGACCAGAATTTAATCTACGTAATGATCAGAAATTTGCTAACTCCTTCTGAAAGTACAGCTTTCATTACTCTGGCTTTATGAAACTCCACAGGCAGCTAGTAATTAACGCCCTCACCAAGATCAGGATTGATATGTGGGTTGAAGACAACGCTGGCTTCTAGACATATTCTCATGCATTTGTTTCTGTTTACATGTAAGAGGAAGAGGCATAAAGAGATGTGCAGGAAGCAGCCTGGTGATGGCCATGAGAAAGGCTAATAGAAAACCTCATGGAGCTGCCCATTGCCTCTTGTCCTGTTGCTGGGCACTGCTGAGCAGAGCTTGGCTCCCTTCTCTGACACCTTCCTTCAGATACTGACAGACACTGATCTTATCCTCTCTCAGTCACCTCTTCCTGAGGCCCAGCTCCCTCAGCCTGTCCTCATCAGAGAGATGTTCCAGTCCCTTAATCATCTTTGTAGCCCTCCATTGGACCCACTCCAGGAGCTCCATATCTCGTCCTGAGGAGCCCAGAACTGGACAATCCAGGTGTGGCCTCACTAGGGCTGGGTAGAATGGCAGGACCACCTCCCTCAACCTGCTGACAGTGCTCTTCCTAGAACCACTGGGTTGTTTCAGGCAAATATTTACTTCTCAGTAACTCAGTTCCACCTCTGTAAAACAAGCATGGAAATGTCAATCAGATCCATGCCGGGTTGCACAAAGTCTCAGAGATGCTGCAGTCCTAGGATAACAGGAGCGAAAGCGTGAGCCATCTTGGAAATGTCCATAAAGGACAGGGTGGTTTCAGTTGCTATATGAGAGCTCCACAATAATTAACCTCAGCAACCTTATTTAGACATCCTGGATAGATATTGGAACCCCTAGATTCCATACCTCGGTAGTGGAGAAAAAAGCTGCCTCCAAAGGGCAGTTAAAAACATAACATTAGTGAGGCTCACATCCTGAATTGTCATTGGAAAAGTTGTTAATTACACATAAATGCTATTAAAATAACTTTTGAAGATGTGTGCACTTTGCATCATGTACATCAATATGCTACAAGTTAACACCTACCCCAAGGTTTCCTTACAATGTGGCTGCTACACTGGTCTTGCCTCTTCCCCAAAGACTACTTTAGATTTGACACTAATAAGAGATTTGTATGGCTGTGCCAAGAAACAGGAACATTTTTAACTACAGAGTTTTCCCCAGCCATTTGGATTGGTCATGAAATTTTACATTGCTTCAGTTAATAACATGAAAAATATTCAAACTAACCTAAATAAGACAAATATCACAAAAACATAAGGAACTGGATAAAATGTTTCTAGCACAGAAGCATTTTGGGGCTCCCTGAGTTCCATTATGTATTTTCTGAAGTATGGTATCTAAATTTCTTGCACTTGTTCAGGGCTTTTGGAAGGCCCTTGGTGATATGTGAGGGATTTCTGTACACAGCTAACATGAACACTGAAGGAAGAATAGAGCCCTTTAGTTCCCTTCTGTCTGTGTAAATCTTCAGATGTTCTGAGCTGCTTTTTGATATCCCTCAGAAATGTAGCTGGAGTATGGTTGAGAATTTCAGTGTGATAATCCCATGTTGCTAGTGATATTATAAGCAATATTAAATGTCAAAAATAACAAAAGACAGACTGTCTTTTTTTTTCCCATTCCAGTCAAAGAAATAGTTATTCAAGTTATTCAAAGCAGCAGCACATTTCACAGGTTGTGGTAGAAATCTAACATCAGTGCTTTTTAATTTTTTTTTGCATGCAGTCAGACTTAGCTGATTTGTGCTTATTTTATACTTATGTCAGGGCCACCAAAGGAAGTAAGTGCTAACCTATCTCATAGCATGTGACTTGACAGAAAATATTATAGGTCACAGAATCCAAAGCTACTGGCCACCCACTGTGTTGCATTTATTATTGGGAAACCTCATATGAAAGCTGCCATTCTGACCAAGTCTGTGCATGGAGACCCAGCAGTAGCTGTCACTCTTGAAGAAGTCAATTTGTATTGAAACTACAGGAAATACAAATAGCAAACAAGTTTCTGGACTGCCAAATAACAGCCTAGTTAGGGCACTTTATAAACTACTCTTATCCACATTGAGTTGGAATGAAATTCTGTGATGTGACAAAGGGTTTATGAGCCATATGGGGCTTTTTTTTTTTTTTTATGAATGCAGTCTTATTTGCATTGGTAGTGGGTGAGAAGGTTGGCACAAGAGTTAAAGCTAGCCAAAAAGGTATTAGCAAGGCAGCTGAGCAATGATGGCTGGAGTTACGGCTGTTTTGAGCTTTGCACTTTTGGAAGGTATTCAACTGCCTTCTCAATTAAAAATCTAGCAAAATGTAGGCAGAGGATAGACAAGGAGCTGGGTATAAAAGGAAGGTGATGAAATAAAGATCAGATCTTATTTACGTTGTGTCTAGAACTGAGTTCTTAGTTCAGCATTTTCTTATTTCCTGGTCTACTTTGATATGTAATAAAACCCATGTCTTTTCAGAATGCTGCTAAAGCATCCTGGCATGACTTCTTGATAGGTTTTTTTTTCAGGGCTCTGCAAACCTTGATTTTGGGTACAAATCCAGGGGGCCTGTCAAGTGCTAAGGTCTAAAGTTGAACCAAGCATCCCTTTTCCATCAAAAATATTATTGATCAGAAAATGATTTAAAATAAAAATATTAATTAATTCTGTTAGATTTGGCAAGCCCTTAGAGATAACCAAAACAACAACAACAAAAAAGAAAATTTCTCTTCAGAAAAATCTGCATTATTTCAGTCTTTTCAAAAGAAAACATCAAAATGAGAGATTTTAATATTGTCCTTAGAAGCAGATTTTTAGAAAGCTTTTGTAAAATATCACACAGACCAAAAAATTTTGGCTGACCCACTTTCTCCTCTGGTCTCTTGAGCAAATTGACAATGTTTATTTCAAGCAGATCCAAGGTGGGATTTTTCTTTATCTTTTCTTTATTTTTTTCTCCTTACCAACCTTTAAGTTTTGAGTGGTGTTAAATCAACTTCGATATATGTAGCTCTGCACTAAGATACCTCATAAACAGTTCCTGCTCTCAGTGTTTTATAATGGTTTTCCTGTTTTAGTTCTGGCAATTTGCAGTAATATACTGCGGTTTGCAGTAAAAGGGTTAAATTTTCATTTTAGGACAATAGGGACTTGTGTGACCTGGCTTAAGCTGTAATCACACCCACCAATGAGGCTCCAGGTCTGCAGAAGCACATTTGTCTCGGGCTGACTGGATATAAGCTGCAAATATCTAGAGCGCGAATATATTGTTACCATGAAGACCCTAAGCCAAATTCCAAAGCAGTGTACTTTACTTCACTTACCACCTCTTGGTATTTAACTGCAGTAATTTCTAGATGCTCATCTGCTGTTTTCCACCACTATATCTGTTCACCTCAAGTGGCTGAGATTCATTTTTCCCTTTCAGATGAAGGCCTAGTCTAGTCAACAACTTTGCACATGATTTTTGAGTTAATGAAGTATAGCAAGCACTGTTGGCTTTTCTTGCTGAGCATGTGTCAGGACTGTGGAGAGAGGCTGGCTATGCCTTGGGACTAGGAGTGACAAGGATGCTGGTGAAGTATTCATGCTTGGGACTGCTGTCAAGAACTGATCAGAGCTGCACTTTTGATCCCAAAAATGGGATCAAAGTATTGAATCAATGAATCACTCCAGAATCTGAAACCTTAGTCAACCTGACCCAGAGGAACTCTTGAGTTTGACTTCATCTCTTAATGTTGTTGGGAGAGGTTTGATCTTCTTGGTGGCCTTGTGTGAGGTCTCCCTTACAAGTTATTAAACTAGTTGGCCAGTCCTTCCAGGGAAACTGATGCACAACATCTGTAGCATTTTGTCCTGCTAATAGAGATTACCCTGCAGGTGGCAAAATTTTGTACTTTAAATGGTTGAGCTGGTTTAGGTCATGGGGTTGCTTTTGGCTAGAGACTTCCAACAAATCTGTTTAATTCAGTATAGGCACTGTATGTTCCCATGGTAGGGACAAAACTGTCCATCTCTCTCTCCTAAACAATGGTGACCTAACCACAATCAATTTTAAACATCTGTCTCCTTTATATAAGAAGGGTGTTTCAAAACTCCACCGTGTGCAGTGGTTGGACAGGTCATAAAGGAGTTTACTGGTATATGAAGCTGAATTTCTGAATTGTATCCCTGGCATCTTCGTGCTGATATAATTAGGAATTTGGCTGGGCTGTTTCCTGGCATCGTGCATAGAAATGCATATGCATAGAAACAGACCCGAGGTACAAAGGTGTAATGCTTTGTGTTAAATTTATATGTGAATTAACGTGCCAAGCAATAAGAGTGCTATTAACTTTATTTGAGTGCAGTCAAGAAAGGATATAGATGTAAAATTTTGTAAAATTTGTATTCCAGACGTCACTTGATCCATCCAACTTACTTTCTTTTCTGTATTCATGGGATTCAGGCTTTTCTGACTCCATTCTCTCCTCGTCCTGCATCTCAGGGAGGTCATAGTTATAGCAAAACCTGCTGCAGTGAACTGGTGCTGAGAGAGCTTCCTGGCCTGCAGTGTTGTTGAGAGGATGCTCTGTGCTGCTATCAATACTTTTCCATATGTGCAAGGTTCTTCTGATGGAGATAGCTTAGGTGTTCTTGCACTGTGTTGGCCATTGCTCAGGCACAATTATGAACTGGGCATCAAGGTTTAGCATTCTTACCACCTTGCTTTGCCGACTGAATTTGAGTGCTAGAAGATTATGACTTTTGGTATAGTCACAAATGCAAGCAGGATGTTCACTAAGAACATAAAATATTTAGTGATAGTAATCCAAAAGGGGTGGATGGCTTATGCAACAGCCCTACCCCAAATTAATGTTGAACATGTATAATGAATCTCCTCTTCTGCTTTTCTCTCCAACAAAGCTATGAATATCTTGAATTTCTAGAAAAAAAAGGAAAAAATCCCTGGTCAACCCTGCAGTGCTAAAAAGATCTTTCTTTATCCTTTAAGCTATCAAGTTCCAGCTGTTCCCAGAGTTCACTGATGTGTCAGGAAGGAATTGCTTTAATACTTTCATAAAGAAATATTTGCTCAACAGACTGTTAAGCTTTGACTGTTGTTCAGGGGACATTGTCTCTTTACCACCACTGGCTGTTTCTCTAGCTCTTAAGCAGTTGACTTTGCCGTTCACCATGAGCCATCCTTTCCCAGCCAAAATTGTCATGTGTGATTTTCACATTCAGAACCCTGACTGCCAAAGTCGGATCATACCCTCATGACCCATATAAAATCTGTTATCAATTTCCTCTTGTTATGAAATATAAATTATTAACAGACCTTAGGAGTTTGTTACACCAGCTATTTAAAGTAATGCATTTTTTCCTTTAAACAGCAGCAAAGACATTACAGAGATTATTTTTATTCTGCAACCTAAATGGATTAGATGTATCACTGTTGGTTCAGGTTCCACAATAACATAGATTTATTTATTGCTAGCTTGGGTTAAAAAAGGGAAAGAGGTGTGTAACAACGAGGATTCCACAGAGGTGTCCAAAATCCTTCCACACACATCTGTTAGATTAGAACATGTGAGCTCTGATGCTTGCTTTTTACTCCTTTGCCTGCTTCATTGCACTCAGGCTGGAGAGTCAGAATAGTGCTGGTGAGAGAGTACAACTGCTGCTTACAGTGAATCATGGCAGGCAAGCACACAACTGACAGTGTAGTTATGTCCTAACATAAAAATAAATGTGAGTATAGATGCCACAGATACATTTACCAAAGCCTTTTTTACAGAGATATGCAAATATGCATGTCCTGTTCCTTTTAAGAGCTGACAAATGTGTTGGGCACTTTAACAATTTTTTTTTTTTTTTTACTTTTAGGACAATGGGTTGGAGGGATGAGACTGAGCTGGGATTCTGGGGAAGACACTGAAGGATTGGAATTTCTGTCCCTGCTGCTGGCAAATTATTTGAGGTGATAATTGCTGTAGTTTCTGTTCCTTCTTCTCTTCCCTGTAGCAGTAACTTGTACCCTGACCCCTACCCAGGACCACCAGTGCAATCTGGTTGCCCACGGGCCTGGCCTGAAGAGCAGGGAGAAGAGACCCCTGGACTGCTCTGCTGCCCCAGCAACTCCTCACACCTCAAGCTGCTAAATGGTGATTTATTCACCTGGCTTGAGGAAGGTCCAATGGGCGCTGGCAGATCCAGAAAGACTGGGAAGATGGCAGCTGGAAGCAGTAGGATGTGCTGTTTCTACTTACTGTATGGGATCCCACAAGTGGACACAGGTCTGCAAGACTAAGGTGTGCATATCATGAAGGAGCTGAATGGGTGAACTAAAATTGTGTGTTTGAATGTTATTTTGTTAGTCAAACACTTTTTCTCAAAAGCAATAGGATTTTCTCTGGAAGCCAGGGCAAAGCTTGATTGAGTAGTGCATTTATACTAAGTTTAACTGGTTAGTCTTAGCAGTCTCATAGGACATATCTTTAATTTCCTGCCCATAATGTCTGTGTGATGTGTGGCATGTTTTTAAGCAGAAGATGTTTTCACAGAAGATGCACTGGTGCTTCTACAATGAGCATATATCTGATTTGCAAAGTACCCTGAGATGCTCTACATTCCTCACGGGAAATATTGTCTCTGGCTTGCATTTCTCTAAGGTTGGTGGATTCATTAAAAATCCTGGGAAGTTCTGCATAGTGATTTTGTAGTAAGGACTGCTGGTTTTCATAACTTTTTAGTATGTCAGTTAATTCTTGCCTCATGACAGGTCAGGTCTTTCACACCAGAGTTCTCCATCATTGGCTTGACATACAAGCATTGACACTGCTATTTAAAAGTGTCTAAAACACCATACATAATTATTTTCAAAGTCATACGGTCATTTTCTGCTGTGAAGAGATTGTATGAATTTTGCCTATTATAAGCAAAAGACATAATTATCAGAATGAAATTTTCTGGATTTTGTATAATAATTTCTTTGTTCTTATATTTGTAAACAGGAAAAATCCCCACAACAACATCACTTTAAAAATCATCCACTTTCAATTTTGAACTACAATTCATGAATCAGCAGGAACATGTTATGGTGAAATGTTGATAAACATTGTACATGATCTGCTGGCTGCATTTAACACTACAGCTGATTTTTCTTAAATCTGGGGAGAAAACTTCAGGTTTTACAACTATATTTTTCTGGACAGTGATTTGTCCTTTCAGTATTATGCACTTTCATTGGAAGTGCAGTGAACACTTTACAAATCTGTGAAGTACACAGTAATTTTACCAGGTATGCTTATATGGAGGCACTTGAGTCACACCACATCCAAATTTAAACCTGGACGTGAAAGAGTCTCTGGTGGAGCTCTGAACAGGGTCCTGGAGCTCTCATTTCTCATTGACAACACACTATACTGCACTACAATCAGTTTTGCTGCCTTTAGTATGCATTCCACATCCTCAGGATAGCCTGGCATCTCTGATGTGATAGCTTAAATCTTCCAAGCAAATACTTATGTGAGAAACATAAGCAATTTAACTCCAGAGGAATAGTAGTTTGGGTTTCTATTTCCTTAGAAAAGACAAGGACCAAGCTCTTACCAGATTAAATAAAAACCCATTTTCTTCTTTGGGTTTATGCTGTTGTCTGGAAAGAATTCATACAGGGATTTGGCCTGTTTTCTGAATCATGAGCTTCTTTGAGGTTTTACATATTGTTCCTTTCCACCCTCGTCTCAGCTAAGTGGAAACTTGATTTCCATGATGTCTTTCATCTTCCTGAACAAATAGCAGTTGCTTCTGTTGTCCTCTGTAGTTTTCCCACCTGACTTCTCTCTGTCTTGAGCAGCTGAGAAAACTAGATATGCCATTTCTGATTCAGCAGGGGTCTCATTTTCACTGTACTCACCCATTTCCCTTAGTTCTGTAAACAAAAACTTCCTTTGCCCTATCTTCCTTTATGGCATTCTGTATTAAAGATTAATTCTTCTTTCATTTACAATATGATATATGCTCCATAGCTGCAGTAATTTCATAGTTTCTCCAATACCTGGAGGCAACTTCAATACAAACTTTGTAGCTGGCACATCTCTTTTGCTGTGCTGCTCTTTAATTTCCCATTGTCTTCTGGGACACAGAGGCCTCTTTCTGCAGTCACTCCATTGTCACACCCTTCTCTCTGTGACTTTGCAGAAAGAATTCCCATTTATTCTGCTGGAAGAATGGAGTAATTACTACGAAGGATATTGCAACAGCTGCTCTTTTGGCCCAAAATTCCACAGACCCATGAGAAAAGCAAATTTGTTTATGTGCATGCTAAACAGCTACTGCAACAAGTATCACACATTTCATGAAATGTGATGTCAAAGTGCATAAAGGCTTTCAGAGGTGGATGTTTATTAGTGCTGGAGGCTGGACAGCCCAAGCTGCAGGTTTTTTTCTATCACTGTTTCTTCTTCCTGTACCAAGTGCTTTGCACTGAAGCTGAATGCACTCAAAGGGCCAGCACTAGTGCCTGTGGGCTTATCTGTCCTGCCTGGGGGAAACTAGGCCATTACATTGGTTTGGCCTCTCTTAGCTAAGGCTAGCCTCTAAAATCACAAATCAAATGTATTAGAAAATGAGCAAGGTATTTATTCCATTTGTGATACTCACTTGGCCCTGTGGTTCTGCTCTCTCCTTCACATCCTGCGTAGTGCCTCATTTTGGAAAGTGAACTTCACAAGGAAGTGTATCCCAGTATCTAAAGAGAGTCAAGAGGAGAGGAGAAGAGTCCCAATCCCATCTATTTCTTTAACACCGCCCCCAACCATCCAATAATAGTTTTTATATCACTCCTTGACCATGCAAGAGTCCAAAGCTTTTAAAGATAAATGTTATCCCGAGATGAAGTGCTATGGTCAGTTGTTTTGTGTTTAAAGATTCTATCATTATCAAAAAGATTGTAAATTATGATTTCTCTGTTAGTCTTTTGGATTCTTAATAGAATAAAATTTTAACGGGATAGATTCTTTCACCTTTTAGGGGTCCCAAAAGCTGTACCAACAACATACAGGAATTGCGTCATTCTTTGCAGAGTTGCAGTCATCTCCAGACTAAAATACAGCAAAGATTTACCATTTCTATATAAATTTTTAGAAACAACATTATGACAAATGTCATTGCAGTAGAACTACAAGGGGTACTTTGGTGTGTAGATATAAATTTCTGGTTGGAAAGTGATGGGGATAGCTGAGCAGTCTCCTAAAACTGCAGCATGGGATTGTCAGTGTTTCTGAGCTCATTGCATCTTGTCAAGGAGCAGTGTCCTCCAGCATCATGCTGCTGTTTCTACTCAGCTCTGACTCAGAAAGGAGAATGTCACCTTCTGAGTCACGGGTGTCCTCTGTCATCTTGGGTTTCACTGGAAATTTTTAATGCATGCAGAGGTGTAACGTGGAGTCGGACCAGCTTGTACTGTAACACAGAGGGACCACAGTTAGTCCCAGTTGCTTTGTGAATGAGCCTAATGCACGATTTATCAGGCAGAAGCAGGACTGGATTGTATCTGCAAGGCTCTCCTTTCAAAGCAGACCTCTCTACAGCCTGAGCCACTGTCCCCACACTCTTCAACTTTTCTCTTAAGGACCTGGGCTACTAGCTTTAATTTAGGTGGTGTGGAACATATTGCTGCTCAGCAACTCACTGAAAGCTGTGATCTACTGTCATTATTTCATTTCAGTGCCTCATCGGCTCCTGATGTGCTGGCTGATACATTAATAATGTTTTTCACATGCATTTATCACTCCCAGGCTTCATGCAAATGTTATGGGGACTGCAGCTGGTTTGCAAACCAGGTAGAAAGGCTGAGGCTGGGCTTTGCAAGCAGAGACAGCTGCAAAGAAGGATTTAAGCTTAGCCACTGGCTGAAACCATGGCTGTTAGGTTAGATATGTAAAAGGTCAGTGCTTTTGAGATGAAGTCAATGGCCAAATGACAAGTTGTGAATGTGTGCAGAGAGGAATCTAGGGAACTTAGAGACTTGTATACATTGGCTGCTTAAACCCAAGGCCACTATTGATAATGTAAATTCACTCATTTTACCTCTTTGAACAGTAAATGTTGTTTTATAAAATACAAAATTTTAATCATTTGACCTAAAATCTCTCTCACTGTCAATGAATGCCAGATTCAGTGGATAATTACACTAATTTATTTCCAATAAATTTCAAATTAAAATAATATGCTGGGGGGAGACTTGATTTAAAATCTTGCTGTTTTGTCCCTCATTTGAAAACTTGTTTGCAATTAGTCAAGATGTCAGATACCCAGGGAATGTGTTTGTTTATTTTTTTTTTTTTATATTGAGGAGCTGGGGGGAAGGAAAGCTATTTCTCTAAGCATGTGGGAAAGCCTGTGGTTATCCTTTTGTGCAGAATGTTTCAGATCATAGTTCACTATGAGATAGCTCTTACATTTTGCTTTAGTATGTTGTCTTCCAGTGGTACTAGTGTTAATCACAGGTCATTTAGTAGCTGCAAGTCCTATTAAAAGGAATCAGGTGCCTGAAAGTAGATGCAATCTTTAAATCTTTAAATCCTGCTTCTCATCCTTCCCTCCCCAGACCTGTGAGCATGGAGTTTACTTTTTCATGTCCTCGGGACTCAGCTGGGGCTGGGGCTGGGCTGTGTGTTGTGCCAGGGCCAGAGCAGCATAGCAAGGTGTGATGCTGCAGTCCTTGTCTAATAAGCCTCTTGGCCACAACATTTACCCAGAGAGTTAGAAGATGATACTAGCTCTTTTATTTTCCAGGAAAGCACTCCAGCTGCCTGGAAGGAAGCACTCTTCCTGCTCATTAGGGCTGCACCAGCAGCAGGGACCAGAGCAGGAAGATTCTAAGGGAAAGCAAGACTTACCTCACAAGCAAGAAACTCACTTGTCTTGCATAAGGGGTCATGTTGTATTTCATTACCTTTTGATATATAATTGCTAATATAATTCACTTCATGCAAAAATATGGAAGTCATTCTGGGAAGGATACAGCAATCTCTCCCACCAGTGGCTTTACTACAGAGGTACTGAGCTCTTTTTTCTGGCCCAGTCCTTTCTTTGTTACTCACTGTTGTTACCAGAATTGTTTTTCTCCTTTTTTAATCCCCTGTTCCTTTTCATGTTATATCTGCCCCTGGCCTTGCTGAGGGATCACTTTATAGTACGCTTTTGTATAGAAGTCTGGAGTAAAATTTAAATATATAAATTTTATACATTTTAAAAATTTTAATATTATATAAATTTTAAAAAGCATAAAAATCAGAGGGATGTCTTAAGTCATGGTCAAATAATCACTGCCCACAGTGTTTGAATTGTAATTGCACAGTGTTTGAATTGTAATTGCTCAGTGTTTGGAGTGTAATTGCTCAGTGTTTGAAGTGTTATCTGAAAGTAAGAAAAGCTGGCTTTAGTTTCAGGTGGTTCCCAATCCATCTGAAGCCAGCAGGGCTAAGTTGGACCAGGAATGCAAACTGTTCAAGCATGCAGAAGCCTCTATGGGTCAGGACCACCTTCTAGAACACCAGAGTCTGTATGATGTTATGAAAGGTTTATCAATTAATAAGAGAATCTTCAGTTCTGGAAAAGAGATTAAAACATATAAAGAAACCAACATACAAATGAAAAGAAGGGAGAGAGAAGATGGACTTACACCCAGCTGAATTCTCATTGTACAGCAATCTAGAAAGTAACAAATAGAAGAAAAGTCATGGGCTTTCATTGTCCCATAACATTGACATATGAGAACATTAATATGATAACATTAATGAGAAAATGCTGATAGCAGTTGCAATGATTTTAAATTTGTGGCCAGACACTAAGAAGAGAGCTATGTAAGCTCGCTTAGTCTTAGCGCCAGAAATTGCTTTTACTTACTGCATATCAACAGAAAAGGAGCTATAGATATATTCCCTGGCAAAATCATCCCATTGAAGGCAAGATACCTTTCTGAATTGCAGAATGGCCTCCTTAAAGTAAATGGGCCATTAGTGATTGAATTCAGTCATCCAGATGATAGCTCTAGCTGGCATCGGGGCTGAGTGCAGAGTGACAGATTTTACTCCGTGCCCTGGGCAGTTGTCAAGAGCTCTCCAGAGACAAAGAAGGAGGTGCTTGCTGGGTCACCCTGAGAGATGGCTGCATCATGCCTAGGTATGTGCTAGCTGGGATGTTAGTAGGTGTGATGCTGCAGCATATTGGCTTTCCTGCACAACACAGCAGCCATGGGGGATCTGCCTACAAATGAGAAGCAGGCACAGGAGAAGCCATCTCCTGTGTAACTGCACTTTTGTGGTTATCTCAGCCCTCTGAGAGTCAGCCACTTCTGAATGGGCAGTGACTGCAGCACAGGGGCTGGGGTTGTGGTGATCTGAGCTCTTCCTTCACATCCTTGGTGCTTTGTCAATGTGTACCTAAAGGAGCAATCACAGCAGAGCCACGTGTCTGCCCCTGTGGTCACTTTCTGGGGGACAGAGGCCCGTTTATTTCTATTGGTTTGTTTGTCTGCAGAGTCTGGATTTATTGACACAGGTGAAAAAACCCCAAACCACACCTTTTCATAGAATGGTCATTTTGATTTAAAGCCAGCTACTTACCCAGTGCAGGCAGGCAGGTCTGGAAAGACAGGAGGTACTGAGAGAGCAGCAGAAATTAAGAGGACCTGTGGGGAACAAAGCAGCCCCAGTCAGTGCCTTCCTACCTCCAGGTTATTTCATCAGCCCTAGATTAGCAGCAGAGAGGTTATTTTGTCTACCTGGAGACATGGATTGATGTGCCTCGAGGAATGTGCTGCAGGAGAGAAGTTTGAGATTACTTACCTCTGACTGTTTCTGTGATAAAGTGCTGCAGAATCAGGGTGGCCACTGACTAAAAAACATGATAATTCAAGAAATCTGCTGAACAGTTGCAAAAACTTGACATGGTTATCTGTGTCTGAAGAGGGGCAACTGACTTTATAAGGAAAGCATCAAATTAAAAGCTGCTAGGAACCAAATCCACTTGCTACATACATAGTAGACACACAGACACACATAGAGACTTGTTCTGCCTGAAGGGTAAACACAAGGCTCTCATCGCTAGAAGGTGCAAATCTTAAAACTAGCAAGTTAGTGGAGGAGATGCTGGGAAATCAACATGTAAATAGTGCTATTGGCATCCTAAATTCACATTTTATAGCTGTGATATTAACATAGGTGGGCTACAAACAAAATCAGAGCTTGCCTTACTGTGATAGTGACAGTTTCATATTATCTGTTTTCTTCAATTGTAATACATGGGCCAGATGGACTTCCCAGTCCATTCCTACGTATTTTCTAATTTGACAAGGAAATTATTCAACTGAATAAAAAATATGATTTTATGTAAAATATATTATTTTATCTCTGTTGCTAGACTAGTGCTTATTTAAAAAGCCATAGATCCAACAGATTTGGAAAAGAAGAGCTGACCATGAAAAACTACCATTTCACCACAAAAAATCTTCACATTTTCTTTGTAGGCAACAAATGGCCCTGTGTGGATGATAACTGTTCTACAGATGTAGCTCTGCATTGTCCTCTTAGGCAGCCTCCTTTCCTAGGCATGATTGTAGGTTAACATGCTGCTGTAAAATCTGGCTTGGGCTGCCAGGTCTTTGATTAGAAACAACCTGAAGGATTGAGCTGGATCAATAGAGTCAGTTTTAATTAGGGTGTAATAGTGAGTGTCAAAAGCTGCCAGACTCTGACTCAAACAGAATAAGAAAGGATCAGGAGTCAACCTCAAAGGTGAGTAAAAAAGTGAGTGTGTAGTAGATGGGGAATTTGAGAGAAATGAGAACATCATTGCTAAGGTTTAAGAAATCCAAACAGCAGGAAAGTAGGCAGCATGCAGTCTGGGATCTCAGCATAGAAATGACAATAAACATTTTTCCCAAGTTGTTCTGTGGATGCTGAGTGTACTACTGGTGAAATCAGTAGCACCTCAGCCTGGCTCCTTTTCTTGGTGCAGAGTGGCTGCCTTCAGGATATATTAATCTAAAAAGACAGAAACATTAGATAGCACCAGAACATGAACTGAATTTTGATAAGTGTTTGCTTTTAAAAGGTTATACAGAATTTGATTGCAATCAGCAGCTCAGAGTATGCTAGTCATTTTCAGACTCCTTCCATATGCTTTGATACTTGGCTATAGGTACCTGCATAGTCAGAATTTTAGTAAGCAATTCAGATGTTCATACACAGCTTTTTAGGGCCTGATTTCAGTCCATCTCCTTGATTAAAGTTCAGGTATTTCACTAGTCATTAACCCAGCTCTCCAGTAATGCCAAAGCTTTGCCTTTTGGCATATTTCTCTGGCTATGATGTGGCTTTTCCGATAGAAAGTTCTGGCAACCTTTTGTAAAATATATGTTGAAATATTAACCCATACTTAATGTTTGTTATGTTGAAACAGAATCTGTCAGAAGTGCACTTGGAATATTATTTCTTTTAACAAATACTTTAATTTCTTTCAATGATAAAGCTTTTAATCTACATGGCAGTATTGGGACCTTATTTACCTAATGTTCTGTTGTCCATTAAAGTTCTGCCAGAATAAACCACATCTTTATTTGCCATTATTAGTAAGTATTTGAAAATTAGATCAGAGTTTGGGTGCTTGCCCCTGATAAGAAAATAAGTAGATAATTATTATAATTAATCAAAAGGCAAATGCCTTCAAGAGGTTGGGAATTTTGTTATCTTACTTTACAAAAAGTAAGAGAAATCAAGCAACTAGATGGGCTCCCAGCCAAATGGTTATCATATTATAACAACGTGGGTCAAATTGTTTGCCTAATCACTTTATATTCAAATACACACACAGAATAAAAATTTTCCAGTTTAGAGGAAAATGCAATATCTCAAATGTCTCAGAATAGTTTGTATTTATCCATTTTAATGTAGCTGGTGTTTTATGATATATTTTTATACTTGACTGTCGATATGTGTCCTTTCATTAGCTGCAGCTATGTTGCCTTAAAGAAGTTCTTGCTCTTTAGCTTATTCTCAAGCACTTATCGCTGCCACTCTTTTGGAGACTGCAATTTCCAATCTGCTGGTAGAGCTACTTGTGAAACTCTTCCCATTTCAGTCAAACTAGATTAGCAAAGATCCCATATTTAAATTACGACAAGTCTAATGAGTTAGCTTACCTTGAAGGGAGAAGCAAAGTAACTGTATTGCAAATATCCATCTGTCCCCGTCTTGCCAAAAATTTCTGAAACCCTCAACCAGACCAGACAGAGAGCCTGAATAGTCAAGCTTTGTGAAATTCTGTGGCCAGACAGTAATTAGTTTATAACCTCCCTTTTTTTCTCTGCTGACTTGCAAGAAAAATAAAAGTTTAACAATATGGTTAAGTGAAATATGAAGAACACTTTTTCACATATACAGGGTGGAGGGGAACAGTAGTGAACCATGTAATGGAATAACAGCAAATGGCAAAAACTTCACATAAGCTTAACTCCATCAAATTGGTCTTTGGTAACAGCAGCGAGCCAGGTAAAATAGTAAAAGGGAAAAGAACAAAGTTTTCTCCAGAACAGGAGGAGCAGAAGGAGAATTATGGCCCATTTTTGCAGATGAAAAAAAAAACCAAACGTTTTCTTCTTGGGAAAAAAATATAACAAAGGAAAAGTCAATAGTAGGAAAAGTAGCATCAGTATGAATGCTTGAAGCAAGAGATCTACCCAGGAAGTTAACAATGTGCAATGCATGGTATCATGTGCTTAAACTTTTCAGAGGGCTGCAGGAGCCTGCTTATGGGAGCTCACCACTGCACAAGGCCTTGGAGGTTTTTCCATCTGCAATATGTTCTGAGTTTTCCCTCTAAATTTTCAAACAATTAGCATAGCAGGGAAAAATGGCAGCAAGCAGCTGTTGTAGCATGGCAGGTGATTTTTTTTTTATTCTGAATGATAATGGCAAAGGCCTAAATCCTGCCCCTTTTCACACCATTGTCTGTATCCCATTGGAGTAATGTCAGCATTGTTTTCCAAATTAGCAGAGCTCATTTTGTGGTGTTAGCAAAACAGAGCAGAGGTCAACAGGGTTTATGAGAGGAAGGGAAGAGTAGGCTGAGAAACCACAGGGCAAGGACAAGAGCAAGCAAACAAGCAGGCAAATCCAACTAGGACCAACAGTAGCCTCAGTGCAATGCAAACTGGAGAAAGCCAGCACGAACAAAATGGACAAGAAATCCAGTGCTCTGTGACAGGCCACTTAACTGACTGAATATAGCACATTTTAGGTTAGTTCCCTGTAATTACAATTATTATTTCGTGACATGTGACTAACTTTGGTCCTGCATTAAGTGTTTTATAAAGTTTTATACATTCATCAAGATCTCACCCAGGTGAGGGGTTGGACAGGAGGTGTGGACCAGGTGCTGGCTGAGGTCAGAGTTTTGCAGTCAGGATGGGAGCTGTTGAGCTTGGGGTCAGGGAAGAAGCAATCAGAGGGTGAAACCTGGGCTAGTTGGTGGAGGCCACCATGATACTGTGAGAACCATAAGCACAGGAAAACTATGGAGAAGGGGAAATGTATGCAGAAACTGCTGCAGTATAGCCCACCACTGCAGGACTCCTTGGGTGAAATTGTGGCTCTTTTGAAGACATGGCATTTACCCTTGAATTTAAAGTAGCAAGAATGCTCCTCTTTTCTATGGATGCTACTTTGTTTGCCTGCTAAAAGAGAAGGACTGTTAGCTAAGAAGCACTTTTGCTAAGTTTTGTATTTCTATTTTTCAAATCTTCAGTAAATTATAAAAACAGACATTATTTTTTAATTGAAAGTACATTAAATTATTGAGTGATTATGTATGGATCACATTCTTAAAGAAAGATAAGCACTGAAAAACAAAGAAACAAGTATAATAAATTCTTATACTTTGCCCATTTTAAACAAATGCATTGCTCCTATAAAGTGCAAGAGCATTAATCCTCCATTGCAAAAGAAAATTCTCTGTCTCATGACCAGTAGGCTTTTAGTATACCATTTTCATTTTGCCATCTGATATTTTTAAGTGACAACATTGATAAGAAAGCCTCCATTAGTAAGCTTTGTTTAAATAATTTCATTCTTTCAGAATAACTTTTAATCTTTGATTAACAGGAAGATATATAACAGAATGATAACAGAATGGGTCAGGTCATTGGCAAGAATAGGCGGAAACCAGGTATTTCAACTGAGAATCATTTTTTGTCACTTACGTTTTCCTTTTTTAACTAGAAGTTTTTTTCAGAAATAAAAGAAGTTAATCTTGAAGTATTAGACAGTTTGTTTCAAGAGATTATTGGAATTGGCTGTTTTTCCTTCTGTCTGAGCTAGGAATTTTGATACCCAAGGTTATATCAAAGCACAGCTGTCTTGAGTGTGAATGTATGTCTATAATGTTGTGATTACCTGCAAGACCCCCCACATTTTTGTCTTATTTGTCTGACAAATCTCTCTCCTAACTCAAGAAAATGAAAATTATGCAAAATCTTAACTGTCACTTAAATCTAACTTTCTCATTTTTGTGGTTACTAATGGGAACAGAATGTTGTGTTGTTTAAACAAATCCTTAGAGACAGAGATAAAATGCTTCCAAAAGGATATGAATTGTTCCTGTTAATCTCAATGGCATCTTAACTGTGATATAAAGTAAATTGAGTTTTACTGTTTAGCCTTTCTTACATAAGAAGAAAGTTAAAAAGTGTGTATCAACCAAATTGATAGGGATAAAGTGAAAAATGAACAAATGAATGACACAATTATGCCACTACCTGTGGAACTTGTCTACACATAGTTTCAGCATACAAGAGAAGAATAAAGAACACAGGAGGATTAAAAATTGAGATACACTTATATAAAAGAGAAAAGTCACCACTGACACAAATGTGAGACAGAAAAATATAAATCACATAATTATCCAGTAGAAGGACTTTACATTTATTTTACAAGTCCTTTTGAGTCTCAAAGTATAAGCTAAGGTCAATACAGGTTGCATAGTTGACAACACCTGTAAGTGAAAATTCAAACTATACCTCTAAGAATTAAGAGAACTAAAGGAAATGGAGGTTAACCTATCCCAATATTTAAATACCAAGAAATTCTGATGACAGCCTTTAACTCCCAGAATTTCTTAACTGAAAGGTGAACAAGTATCTTCACAGAACCAAACAAGCTACTCTATCTTTAAGGTTAAATTTGCTTAGTAAGCTTGACTAGATAAGTGTTATTGTCCAGAATGATTTCTTATTTGTAATCTTTGCCAAGAGTTTTTGATTAAAATCCTGTGGACCTCATTAGCAAGAGAAAATTGTATCAGGATTATTATATCAGGATATATCAGGAAAATTATATTAGGAAATCCTGATATATCAGGATATATCAGGAAAATTATATTAGGAAAATTATAAAACTTTTGTTTAAACTGAAGTGAAAACTCTCCAGATTAAAGAAAGGATCTTCTTAATGCGCATAAATTCTTTAGGCTGTGTATTACAAAAAGGTTCTTCACCCAGAGGGTGGTTGGGCACTGGAACAGGCTCCCCAGGAAAGTGGTGACAGCATCAGCCTGACAGAGCCCAAGAAGCATTTGGACAATGCTCTCAGACACATGGTGTGAATCTTGGGACTAACCTGTGCTAGACTAGGAGTTGGACTTTAATGATGCTCATGGGTCCCTTCAAACTGAGGATATTCTGTGGTTCTAAGATTTTATTATTCATTCAAACCTGATGACATAAAGTTATCAAGGCAATGACACTTTCCTGCAATTAGGAACTCAAGGTCTGAATCCAGACTCTCTGTTTGGTACTGCTATTAAGGTAGTAAGACATTTAAGAAAACTTATTAAAAATAAAATTAACAATATAGTGAAGTAATTTATTGAAATATTCTTCTGTAGGCCTCACCTTCCTGCACAACTTCACTCATAGATAGGTCTTCTCAGATTGTGTACCTACTTGTGTCACAAAATACATTAAAAAGTGAATAAAAAGAATCTCGAGACTACAGGAAACCCATGATATCTCCAGGTTTTCCAAGCATATGGAAGCTACAACCCTTTGTATTTTACCCCTACCCTTGCGACTGATATTTCATTAATGCAACAGGACTTGCACGGTGGTGGTTTATGTTACAAGTGTATCATTTTGCATAATTCAAATGAAAGGATACATCTTTGTATCACATATATTGAAATTTAGAGGACTTCATTTTGGAAAGACCTCAGAGATAACCTAGAAGTAGGAAGATGGAGGACAACACTGAGCTTACTCATTGATAACTTCTGACCATCCACCTCTAATCATGAAATTCAACATGCTGAATTAAGTGCCCAACTCCCCAAGGCTGAGACATTTCTGTTCTCTGGGAGCTGATAGGCAACAGCTGAATATAAAAAGTTCCTTCACTTCAATGAAAGTCAATTCTACACCCAGTGGAAGTGGCAAAGAGAAGGTTCTGCTTCCTAAATCAGGTTTTGGATGCAAACGTCTGTGATGGACCAGCGATCTCTTGTTTGTCTTGCATTCAAGTTACCACAGTTTGGAAAGCAGAGATTCCAGTTATGTTATGTTATTGCATGTGATTTGGAAAGCAGTCTCAGAATCTGCACAATTCAAGGTGACTGTATAAGCCTGAAACCATTTGTAAAGGAAAAAATGATGGGTTTTGAAGATCTGCCAGAGATGCAGAATATTTCACTCCATAGATCCATATACTGCATAAAGATTTGCTGCATACTAGTGTTTCATGTTGATCAGTTCTCCAGAGGCTTTGACAACCCCCAGGGTGTTAATAATTCCACCCTAGGATTCAAAGAATTGGGATGAGATTCAATATTCCACCTTGCTCCTTTGAAATTGTTACTCTGCTGTTTCCTAGATTTGGTTGCTTTTTCTTTTCTTCATTAACCCTTGGTCTGTGCTGAAGTGTATCACTTCCACTGGCAATTCAATGCCAGAGGATTCCCCATAGTCAAAACTACTCATCTAAAGTAAATGGAAATCATTTCCCTCACATAGAATGTTTTTAAAAGTAGAGATATTGATTATCATGGCTTCAAGATCAATGGAATAAGATAAAAGAACAGAGACAGAGAGAAAATACTAGGGAAAAATAATTTAATGCTCTACACATTTATTTTCAAAATATTCTGATCACCTCATATATATCAATAATTTTGAGAAATTTATTTAATTGCTTCTGAACTTTCCATTGTCAGCTCTTCAATGTATAGAACACAGAGGTCTAGAAACAAATGTGGTTTTCAAGGCAATCTCAGTATGTAACCAACATTTCTTTGTTTGCAGATTGAATTCTCTCCCCCCTCCCCAAATAATGACAACATTTATAAGGGTGATAAAGTGTTGCAAGTATGTCAGGGTCATTGAGAAGAAGTATAAAACCTGTTCTTTCCTTCACTCCTCAAAAATCTCCTATATCTCCACAAATCAGTTTCTTTTGAGGCCTTTTACACTAAACCAACAATTGCTGTCCATCTTTTGGACTTGTGGTATTCATCTGGAGGTGTGGATAATTCTAGATGTCTTAGGTGTCTTCAGATAAAGAAAAAAAATTCTCCACATGTTTTAGATTACATGCATCTAAAAAAACTCCTTTCTAAGGACCTTCCCAGCACGTCAATAATTTTAAAACTGGAAACCTCCTTCCCAGATCAGAAATGCTGAATACATCCCAGTGCTTGTTGCTGCAAAGTTATGTTACCCATTACACTGGCAGCACAGTATGGCACAGAAAATGGGGTGCTGATCTTTCCTACAGGGGTAAGAGTGTAACAATATAACAGAATTGGGTGAACATTTCAGCTCTAGATTGTCTTTATTGGGCAAACCTGTGTCATGGGAGCAATATTCTGATAGTCTGGTGCTACTTTTGCAATTTTGTGCCACAACACTATAGATTAATTTATTCTAGCCCCAGCAATTTTAGTACTGAAATTCAGGCTGGTTTGGTAATGTCAACTGCTAAAAATCACAGGTACTCTGTGAACTAGTTCATAAAACTCTGGTCTCTTTTCAGGAGGTTGTGCCACCAGCGTTTGACTTGGCAAAGCAATGGGAATTCAGATCTGCTTGAGCTTGGTGCCAGAACCAAGGTAGCTTTTTGTCTTGGAACAAAAGTGAGGTCAAGGCAGGTGTCCTAGCTCTGCCTGTGGGTGAGGCTGATCTCCCTTTTCCAGAAAGTAATTGTAAATAAAATTGCAAGGGGGGGTTGTAAAAATACAATCCCCCTTGCCCTAGCAAGATGTATATAACCACATGCTGTTGAAGAAGGGGACATCCCAAATGACAGCGTGCTGTGAGACAGATTGATCTATCCATGTATCCATACATGATTGATTCATCCATATGTATTTTTTTCTCCTCTGTGACCATTATGCTTCAGGCAGCCATGGCACCTTTCTCTTCTAACTGGAGTGCTAACTATCCAGTTTTCTCTGCATCAGGGTTAATAGTCTGCCTGTGAGCAGTTTTTGATCTCTCGCAGGTGCTAACTACCCTTTATCTCTCAAGTTGCTCAGCTGATCAGCAATTTTGTGAGATCTTCTGAAGTCACTGCATACTTTGGAGTTCCTGTATTTTCCCTAGCTGCTTTTAAATCTTAAAAAAGAAGAAGAAAAAAAAGGGTCTTTTTCCTTTTCTTCCCCTCGACTCTCAGATGGACAGGGTGTACGGATCAGAGAGGCAGCCGGGGAGCAGGTGGGGATGGAATGCACAGGAGGACATGCTGGCGATGCCCCAGGGATGCTCTGGGGACGCGCTGGGAATGCGCTGGGGATGCATCGGCGATGCACAGGGGATGCAGATCAGGCTGCGCAGCGCAGGGCTGGGGCTCTGCCCTCCAGCGCCGGGCTACCTGTCACTTCCAATGACTTGTTGTGCAGCTGTTTCCGTGCCGGAGCAGCATGGCCTGCAGGTGGCCTGGTAGCTGTCTCCCGAGCTGCCGCCGTGTGTGACCTGAATGGCAGCGCTGGCTGCGGGCCCTGCTTTGCATGCAGCCGGCGTGAGCAGGAGGCTCCGAGCAGCCCTGCTGATGCGGCTGTTGTACAGCAGTTATTGCTTCAACACATTTAGACACAGCACCTCTGTAATTTGTCTCGACGTGATATCATCTTTTGTCTCAGCAAACTGACCCTTTTATCTGTCTTAGTTCTGCTTTCTCCAGCTCTCACCACTCCGTGCCAGCAGTGACGACGGGAAACAGCAGAGGAGGGAAGAAATAGCATATTCAGGTGGTGATAGCAGATATAATAATTGAATTCAAAGTTATTCACTGTTTTGAGGTGTTTGTGGATATTTTGTGGGGTTTTTTGTTTTGTTTTGCCTTTTATTTTTTCTGGTTGGTCTTTTTTCAGTTGAAGCAAATGTCCTTCTGTGAGGAATTCTGCCAGTATTATCTGACTCTTCTTGCTTAATTCAGTTCTTTGAAATTTCATCTTTGAAAATTATAGTGAATCTTATTTAGGAGATGCCATATAGGGGCTAGATTATAGTTAGTTTTTAAAGCAGCACTTTGCATAATAGTAGCTCTTTTAAATATTTGGTTTTAGTTCTCATTGTTGCTTTGCACTTACAGCTAAAAATGCTGGGACTGATATAAGTGGTGTCTGTTCCTGAAGGGGATTTTCATATCCTCTTCTGCTCATGCCCTGCTCAAGTACATCCTACTCTTCCCCAAAACAGGAGTCACTGGAGAGCAGCAGACTGACTGTCACACTGAGGAATTTCCTTTCTGCAGTAAGGACAATTTATTGTGTCCATGTCAATGCAAACATTGCAAAAATGCTACAACTTCAGTCATCTCTGCTTCCCTCTCCTGTTGACCCTGAGACACTATGTGGGAAATGAGGGGAGTTCAAGAAACCCAAAGAGGCTTTCATAATAGCAATTGAAAAGAGTTTTATTTAGCAACTAAATCACAGAACACAGTAGATAAATAAAGAGCAACGCAATACAGGTTTGGCATGGAAAATTAATACGCAACAGTGGTATTGGTAACAGCTCTACCAATAATGCTAAAACAAAAGAGAAGAAAAAGTAAAAAACAGAGAGAGATACTGAAGATCAAAATTAAGATTATTTCAAAAGAACTAAGAAAGGAATTGCTTCGTTGAATTTTCACCTAAATTGTGTTCAGAAAGCAAATTTCAAGGAAAGGTTGAACATGGAACACTGACACACTTTTTGGTTATCTTGGTCAATACACAGAAGTTTTAAATCTGTACAAATCAGTTGGATATAATCAATCCATATTATCGCAGACAAAGACAGACAAAAAATTGTTTTTGTTGGCTACTTGCCAACCAAGCTTCTTCTTTTTACCTAGAGAAAGTCCCATTTCATCTCTGTCTTGCACCTCTGACATTTTCTCATCCTATAACTTTGCTTAATGCTAAATTGACCTAAACTACCTTTAATATTAGCTCACGTGTGTTAAGCCACTATTCATATACTTGCCCTGTTATATTTCTTGTGCTTATCATATGTGATATCCTATATTATCAGAAATTAAGTACTATACTGAGATCAGCTAAAAGAATGAGGATTAAATGATAGTTATTTGGTATTCCACAATGGTGATTTTAGGATTTAAGTTGGAAGGTTAACAATAATAATAATAATAATAATAATAATAATAATAATAATAATAATAATCACAGATTTTTATTGCTTTAGTTTTGGGGTTTTTCCTTTCTCACTGTAAATTGGTAGTTTGCAGATAGAATTTTAAAAGTAGTACCACATGTTCTTGTGGTACATTCTTCCTCCGATTTTATGGAGGGTCTATGGCACATGTCAAAGCAATTATCAGCAGAGTGTCAAGGAAGTGGTCTTGAATAGTTCATATGGACCTTTTTTCTTTCAACTGTTCTCCAATACAGTAGGGGCTGAAAATAATACAGAAATGAATCAAATAAACTGGATTACTGTGATAAAAAAGTTATGAGTATTATATCACATATAAAACTGTTAAGGGCTAGTATGTCCAAGTATTCATTTCCAGGTCTTGGAGGGAGAAGCCTTTTTTCCCCACCTTTCTTCTCTCACTTTCTCTGTCTCTACCTCTACTGTATCATAGAAATTTGAATTCCCACAGTTAAGCTTAAGTAGTGTTTTTCAGCCCATTTTCTAATCAGGGGATGAAATCCTGATTGTCTCTAGGCAATGTTGTGCTGGGCTGTGTGATTGCCAGAGTCTAAAGCCAAATTGGAAATTAAGAATAATAATATAAACTGGAAAAAAATCCCACTTAATTCTTATCCCCAAAAAGCTGCCATTGGAAAAAAAAAATTATTGACATTTGCAGATCTAAATGTAACTGAATCTTATGCATTAATTTTATGTATTAATTTTAAATATTGCATGCACTTGGAAAAATTGAGGCTGATAGAGGAAAAATACCATGCTGGTATTTTGGGATGAGAAAGCGCGTCTGAGTGGCAGCAGCAAGTGGGTCACGGGCAGGCAGAGTTCAATAAACAAAAGCATATGTGCCCTGCAGTGCCTCTTGCCTTTCCCTGGAGCAGAGTCTGGGCAGCGAACCTTGGCGGCGCAGCGCCGGGCCGGGAGCGAGCACTCCTGACCTTTATCAGAGCAGAAAGCTGCTGACATCGGGCACCTCCGAGGCTGCGAGATGCCCTCCTGCACCTACTGCTGGCGCTGCTGGAAGGGGGAGGCGGTGGGCACCGAGTGTGTCATCCCAGCCCCCGCTCTGCAGGATGATGGGGAAGGAGCTGCAGTTTCCCCCCTCTCTTCAGCTTCGGCTCTTCAGTGCCTTTTGGAAGGATTTGCCTGCACTTGTTTAAACAGCGTCTCTCCCAAGGGAACTCCAGCTGCGGAGGAGCAAAGGTGCTGGCATCACCTGTCTCCAGGCTCCTGGCCTGGATGTGACAAGCACTTCTATACCTCTCCCGTGGCTACATTGCTAAAAGCTTTAAGACTGACGCATAAAACTATGTTCTGCCACCACATATTATAGCATGTATTGCATATATGGATTTGTATTGTGGACAGGATCATGGTGGAGATGATTTAATGANATTTTTATTGCTTTAGTTTTGGGGTTTTTCCTTTCTCACTGTAAATTGGTAGTTTGCAGATAGAATTTTAAAAGTAGTACCACATGTTCTTGTGGTACATTCTTCCTCCGATTTTATGGAGGGTCTATGGCACATGTCAAAGCAATTATCAGCAGAGTGTCAAGGAAGTGGTCTTGAATAGTTCATATGGACCTTTTTTCTTTCAACTGTTCTCCAATACAGTAGGGGCTGAAAATAATACAGAAATGAATCAAATAAACTGGATTACTGTGATAAAAAAGTTATGAGTATTATATCACATATAAAACTGTTAAGGGCTAGTATGTCCAAGTATTCATTTCCAGGTCTTGGAGGGAGAAGCCTTTTTTCCCCACCTTTCTTCTCTCACTTTCTCTGTCTCTACCTCTACTGTATCATAGAAATTTGAATTCCCACAGTTAAGCTTAAGTAGTGTTTTTCAGCCCATTTTCTAATCAGGGGATGAAATCCTGATTGTCTCTAGGCAATGTTGTGCTGGGCTGTGTGATTGCCAGAGTCTAAAGCCAAATTGGAAATTAAGAATAATAATATAAACTGGAAAAAAATCCCACTTAATTCTTATCCCCAAAAAGCTGCCATTGGAAAAAAAAAATTATTGACATTTGCAGATCTAAATGTAACTGAATCTTATGCATTAATTTTATGTATTAATTTTAAATATTGCATGCACTTGGAAAAATTGAGGCTGATAGAGGAAAAATACCATGCTGGTATTTTGGGATGAGAAAGCGCGTCTGAGTGGCAGCAGCAAGTGGGTCACGGGCAGGCAGAGTTCAATAAACAAAAGCATATGTGCCCTGCAGTGCCTCTTGCCTTTCCCTGGAGCAGAGTCTGGGCAGCGAACCTTGGCGGCGCAGCGCCGGGCCGGGAGCGAGCACTCCTGACCTTTATCAGAGCAGAAAGCTGCTGACATCGGGCACCTCCGAGGCTGCGAGATGCCCTCCTGCACCTACTGCTGGCGCTGCTGGAAGGGGGAGGCGGTGGGCACCGAGTGTGTCATCCCAGCCCCCGCTCTGCAGGATGATGGGGAAGGAGCTGCAGTTTCCCCCCTCTCTTCAGCTTCGGCTCTTCAGTGCCTTTTGGAAGGATTTGCCTGCACTTGTTTAAACAGCGTCTCTCCCAAGGGAACTCCAGCTGCGGAGGAGCAAAGGTGCTGGCATCACCTGTCTCCAGGCTCCTGGCCTGGATGTGACAAGCACTTCTATACCTCTCCCGTGGCTACATTGCTAAAAGCTTTAAGACTGACGCATAAAACTATGTTCTGCCACCACATATTATAGCATGTATTGCATATATGGATTTGTATTGTGGACAGGATCATGGTGGAGATGATTTAATGAACAAAATACTGTGATAAGGTACATGATATGCACTTTCTTCTGTATGTATGCAATTTCTTCTGTGTCTGCAATTTTTCACAAAAATATTACTGTATATACATTTAGTTAAACAAATAATAATTTCTTAATTATCACTGGGCATATTATATTATACTGGGCATATTTAAATTAATTTATGATCACTTTTCTTTCCCCTAATTCAGATACGAACAAATAGCGGTTTTTAAAGGTAGAGAAATCACTGGGTCCCCTGGTTTTCCATACAGCATGAGTCTAGAGGCTTCAGCCAAAAATTCCCATATCCAGGCTAAAACTAGAGCATCCTTTTGAGGAAGACAGCTTATTCAGAATTTTCAAGCAGTAAAGATCCAGTATTGCTTATTTTCACTGTTACTTGGTGGAGCCGCATTTCCATTCTGGCATTACCCAGTTTGCCTTCAGGCACTCTTGTTGTGCCAAGCATGGTAGAAAACACCTCTCCCCCACTTCCTAAAGGTTTCCATTAAATCTCTGTAAACCCTGTGTAAATCAGTTTAATCTAATTGGCAGAACCATTTTGATAGAAATTGGACTAATGGATCTACCCAATGAGTGTAGCTGAGTCCAAACAGTCTAGATGACTACCAGGCTTGCCATTGTGTTGGTTTCTGGTGGTTCAGAAAGGTGCTGAGGAGTCAGAGCTCAGCCTCTCAGTGCCCATCTGGCAGTGTCCAGTGTCCTCCTGGTCTGCTTCCTTCCCCTAGCCCAGCTGTGCAGGGGTTTTACCACGGGTTGAGGAGACACATGTGTCCTTCCCTGCAGGAGAATATGCACGGAAAGAGTTACTGGAGCTGAAGCACTGTAACTCATTAGCTGCCATAATTCAATTTATTTTCTGAACTCTACTACAGTCTCTCCTGGGAAAAGGTGTTTTTAACCATGTTGCCATTCTTTTGTAGGCACACAAATTGTAATTTAATAACCATCAATTGCCTGGTGTTAGATTCTTCAGTTACAATTACTTAACTGGACGAAATGAGTCCAAATGAAGAGTACCTCATCTCTATTGAGATGGTAATGCATTAAAACCATCTTTTATCTTGGCAAGGCAAAGGTTAACTTTAATTTATAAAATATTTTCCTTTAATAAAAATGTGTTTATAGAAAAGACTTGTGCAGAGGAATTTCTCGCCTATATAGACAAGAATGTAAATGTTTTTTTATTACTAAAAAACCCCCAAACATCTAAATGAAAAAAATACCTATGAATGAATGAACAAGTGCTAAGAACAAATGTCCATGAACTGCAGAACCAGTTTTTATGGCTCAGTCCCCAACTATCTTTAATTTTCTCCCTGCTGGAAATCATATCACCATAACAGAGCTGGCAGAAAAGATCGCGTGTCAACGCTTCAGCTGCTGCGGGGAGTGTCTGGTGTGGGAGCTGAGATTCCCTGTCTCACCCTGTGCAAGCAGGGCTGGCTGAGGCATTCATGTCCTCCTTTCTTGCTTGTTCTGCTGCTGGAGAGGCAGCCTCTGCAAAAGGTGAAACACACAGCTGGGGGAACAACCACGGGAACCATCATAGTTCTTCTGTGGAAAACTTTCTTTCCTGCAGGCTGAAAAACATTTTCTGCAAGAAAAGGATATTTTTTCACTGCATATTTACATTAGATATTGTCCTGGCATATAAAGCTAGGGAAATTGCTAAATTAACTAAGAAAAGTTGGACTACTAACAAGCAGAACTGCTTTTAGTTCCTGAACTCAAAACACTTAAACTATAATCAATATTTATATTTCATCTAATGTTTCGGTCACAGAGATCTCTATCAAAGGTTCTCCTAAGACATAGCTTTAAAAATATAGCTGAGGGGTAAATCTTCCCTGACTCTATCAGAAGTTAAATATGTGGGTTTTTTTGAAATCTGAGCTCAATTAAACACTGCCATCTTATATATGATGATTAATGGTCAGGGATCCATCTTTTTCTTCATTCTTTGAAGAAACAGATGGGCATCATTTAATTCATGACTTTTTCTGGCATTTTTTCTTCAAACTTTATCTAATGCTTTATTTTAATGCTGTATAAAAAAACCTCAATCTCCCTTCAGAGCACTGTTATTCTGACCATGGTATTGGGACTAAGACAAAAGTTTTTCTCATCCTCTTTTACTCCCTCTATACTCTCTTCCTCCCTCCTCCCCATTAGCCCTGAGCTGCTTCACTCCCCTCTGCCCCATTCCAGATCCCTGAGCTTTTCTAGTCATGCTTCTAGTATTTCTCTCATACTTTTAAATCCTCTCGACATGTGGTCCTTAACTTGTACTGTGTTCAATGTCTCCCATCTTAGAGCAAACCCTGCTGGTCTTTCTTATACAGGGCCTGTGGAGGAGACCAGCACAGTCTAACATGACAAAGTTTGTAATTCCTACCTCTCAGCTGTCCTGAGCTGTGCCATCCTGCCTGCCTGGCCTGGCAGAGCTGTGTTGGGTCACTGCTCACTGCCACGCAGCACCGGGGTCACTGCCTGGCAGCCAGAGCTCCCACGGTGGCTCTGCCCTGGGCAGTGCCAGTGGCTGTGGGAAATGGATTTGTAGATAGTTCTCTCTGACAGAAGGCTCACACAGTATGCATCTGTATGCAAACTTTGAGATAAGAAATGCTGACTTAGACATGCCATGGAATAGGACAGATATTGTTGAGAGAGAAATGGAGCTAGAAAAAAGGATGGCCTTTCAAAGGATGGCCTTGCAAATAAGACTAGATACTTTGGAGAAATAGAACTATGGAAGATGCATTGTAATAGAACCGATGAGGGGTAATTTTAGATTATTAGCTTTAAGGCATCTACAGCATGGTGCGGCAAAAAGCCAAGAAATGCTTATAGTGTCTTGTAATTAGGAAATATTTGGCTTCCAATTGTAATGGCATGAATTATAACATGAGACGATTATAATTGTCTCACCCTTCATATGAGACTGAAAATGGAATAAAAGTTTTTTAAAATGCTTCTCAGTTGCCCCAACTCTGAGTCAGAAAGGGCCAAAATCTGACAAGTGGAATGCGAGAGCTGTGCCCTCATGGCCAGCATGGGCAGTGGCAGCACTGGGAAACCTGGACTTTCTCAAGCCAGGGAAAAGATAGAGGCATTAGGAAGTGCAGTGGAAACCAAGGGAGCACTTTGCTCTCTTATAGATGCAAGTGCTCTCTTATATGCTTTCAGAATATTTATAAGCTTGGGGGGGGGTGTGTTTTGTTATTTTGACAATAAATGAATATGTGCGTATTTTTTTTAAATTTTCCAATTCATATGCAGATGTACATACAGCAGTGAGGTCAAATGCTGATAAAATCCCCAAAACTGGGGAATGTATGTTTTGATTATTTTATTCACTGTAAGCTCAAGGTATTTGTTAATGCTGTCAGCCCCTTGACATTTTTCTCTTTCCAGGGTGTTGATTCACATTTTAATATATAGGTAGGGATGTGGCAGGCAATGGAGGGATGGAGGTTTACCACCTCAGGGAATGCAGGGGCTGGATTTTCCAAAGGGGCTGGGCACTCCCCTTCTAAAACTATAACCCTCTTCAGGTGTCTCAAATCAAAGGACCACCAAAAGATCTATAGACTATTAATTTGTCTCAGTTTTTAACTAGGAGAAAATACCCTTAGCCTTTCCCAGCCTGTGAGATTTTGACTGTTTCCCTTGCATGTCTCTCAATCTAAATGGCACAAGTCTGGGGTTGCTGCTACCAGCTGGAATCAGAACAACTTCTGGCAGCAATTTGCTGGTCCCTGAGGACTTGGGACATTTCCATGTCATCCTCCTAATCAGAGGAATGTGGCATGAATGGCATAGCTTTCCCCTCTGAGTCAGTGTAGAGGCTGACACTAGTTAATACAAGAGAAGGTATCAAAGTCACCTGATAAAATAATATATTTGAAAGAAAATTTTTTCTTAACTCCCATCAGTACGCCTGAAGCAGTGGCACCCATATTCCTCTGTAGCTGAGGGACACAAAGGGGTGGCCCACACACTTGCTCTGCAGCAAGGAAAGCCCCCCTTGCTCCATCCAGGCTTGTGCTCCTCGTGCCCTTCCATAGGAATCCCACATACCAGAGATGGGGTGGCCACAGGGCCCCTGCAAGACTCACAGATGAGAGCCAGACTGTGGATGGCAGCGAGGAGTGCTGTGATTCCCGTCTTTGAGACAGCTACAAATAACATCTGATGCAGTTAATCCCTTGAGATGTCATGATGGTTTTGGGATCAGATTTTATCTGCCACTGTGCTTCCCATTTGTCCACTGGTGGGATTCTTTACAGGCATTTCCAGCCTTTATTATCCTCAGAGCTTTGTGTCAAATGCAAATATTGTTGTTAATTGCTGTTTGCATTACAAGAGCAATTACATCTTGCTGTTCTTTAATTCCTGATTTATTGATGAATATTTCCAACACTGATTTAGCATAGAGGCTTTGCCAAGGTGAAAATTGACTATTTGTTTTGTTATTTTGCCAGTGTCTAATCCTGAGCAATTCTTTGCCTCTTGCCCAATGACTACCCAATTTTCTTAGTGTCTATGAGGGGTGTATCAAAGGCTTGAAATTCCCAGTACTAGGAAAGAAACTCCATTACTTCATTCAGTTGATACATACAAAACTTGGATCTGTGAGATATTTTAGGTAGATTAATTCATTTCATCACATTGTTCATCAGAATTTGCCCTCAATAAGTTCGCTCAGTGCCTCCTCCTTGGAACCACAGGGCACAACACCTTGCTACCTTCATTATGTATCAAAGGGTGAAATATCTACAAGTGTCTACATACATAAGCACTTGCATATTGAGCGTATTTGCTATCCTGGGTGTGTTGGTTTTGCACAGCCTTGTTCTTGGTAGTGGGGGGGGCACAGGAGTGGCATCTGTAAGAAGCTTCCAGAAGCTTCCTCCATGTCCAGCAGAGCCAATCCCTGATGGCTCTGAGGATGGGCATGCTGCTGACCAAGGCTGGGCCAATTAGAGGTGTTGGTAATGCCTCTGTGATACCATTTAAGAAGAAAATCAAAACAAAGTTTGTAGTGCAGTTTTCATTCCTGACAGAGGAGTAGGTGAGATGATGGGAGCAGAGCAGCTCTGCAGACACCAAGGTCAGTGGAGAAGGAAGGGCAGGAGGTGCTCCAGGTGCCAGAGCTGAGATTCCTCTGCAGGCTGTGGTGGTGATGACCGTGGTGAAGCAGCTGTGCCCCTGCAGCCCATGGGGATCCAGGGGGATGCAGAGATCCACCCGCAGCCCGTGGGGGAGGTGCCCGCACCAGAGTGGGTGGATGCCTGGAGGAGGCTGTGATCCATGTGAGACCCCCGGAGAGAGGGGCCCTGCTCCCATGCTGGAGCAGCCTGTCCTTGGAGGGCTGCACCCTGTGGAAGAGGGACTCACACTGCAGCAGTTTTGGGAGGACTGCTGCTCATGGGATGGAGTCACATCAGAGAGGTTCACAGAGAACTGCCTCCTGTGGGAGGGACCCCGCAGTGCAGCAGGGGAGCAATTTCTCTCCCTGAGCTGTGAGAGAAACCACGGGTGATGAACTGACCTGTAAACCCCTACTCGCTGTCTGCCTGCACTGTTGGTGGGAAGGAGGGAGGGTTTGGGGGGGGGAAGGATAAGGTGTTTTTAAGGGCTTATTTTGCTTCTCATTATCATGTTCTGATTTTGTTAGTAATAAATTCACTTAAATATCTCTAAGTTGAGGCTGTTTCGCCCATTATGATATTTAAGGAATGATCTCTCTCCTGGTCCTTATCTCACCTCATGAACCATTCATTATATTTCTCTACTCTGTCCAGCTGCAGAGGAGTGAGCAAGAGGCTTTTGTGGGTGCCTGAAATGCAGCCAGGGTCCAACCATGAAATCCTCATGCGGACACTCTTAGCCTTTATGAATAATTATACTGAAGTAAGTATTATGGAAAAGATTTTAAAGCACTTTTGTCCCAAGGGCTTTTCTACATGAGAAAGCCATATAAATAGGACAAGAGTTTAAAATTAGTTTGTTCTATGGGCATAGGCCTGCCTCCAATTCCTTCAGATTGCCACTTGGGAAGCAATGTTCAAACTATTTGAAAAGGTTTAAAACACTCATATTCCAGGCAACTCTGCTGGCACAGGAGAGTTAGTCCAGAAGAGCTAACAGTTAACTGTATCAGTGTAATTAACTACACTGGCACTGAGAAAGCTTCCTGTACAACCAAATCCTAAATTTTCTGCTACCAAAAAAAAGCCCTTTAAGACATCTCTGTGGTTAGGTTTATATTGTTAAATGGTATTTAAGATAAAATAAAAGAAACTTTTAGGCTAAAATCTCCAAATATTTTAAAGGGAGCATTTTGCTGAAACAAGCTTGTCTTCATATTTGGGTGAAGGCTGGTACTCACTTTTCTCTCCTACCAGTATTACTTCCTCAAGATGGTAAAGGCTACGAAAATGGGAACTTTGTGCATCCATCCTTTTCCTAGTATTAAGCAATTCTTATGACATTTATAGTTTGCTGATAGACTGCAGAGAAGCCAGATGCTTTATGGCTTTTCTACATTGCTATTGTCAGATTCTTACAACTGAGTGAATACAGCATGAGAGCATAAAAATGAAAGTCTGTGTTATGTGTTTGCCTGTGCTAAATTAGATCTAGATCTCTAGAAAGAGACAGAAACTCTAGATGTTGCATGTCTGGGCCGAGACCATGTGTTTCATTCAAAATTCACTGATAAAAATGGTAATGACGTGCTTTGAATTTTTTAGGGGCATTTCTGCATTTTCGATGGTATTTTCAGCCAGAGTGCCATGGTGAGGCCATTTATACCACCCTCTCCCATAAAGATGCAGTGCTACAGCAACTGTGATCTTTCTGTACTTTCTGAGGGAAAAAGCAACAGCAGAAGATGGGGATCCACTTTGCAATGGTTTTCATGGTTCTGAAACTGAAGGAACATGAATTTAAACCTTCTGTGAATGATTTTCCCAGAGGTACTGTGTTCCAGTAAAATCCATTGCCTTCTTTTTTCATAGAATGTGTAATCAAATATAATGACATCTATGATAATTTAAAAGTTCTGACATGCTCACAAGTGGGGAGAAAGCATATTGGAGCTCCTCAGCATGTCAATGAGTGACCCCAGCACCAAACAGCTGTTACTTGATGATGTGCTGTGGAGAAGCCAGATAATTTATGTCCTCTCTACATTTTTACACTCCTTTACACAGCTTCTGTCTTTCTCAAGTGAGTGTCTTTCTCAAGTCTCCTAATAGCATAGAGAGCTCACAGAAATTGCAGTAAAATCAGTCTTGCATCCATCAGATTGGGGGAATAAATTTACTTGTTTAGTCTTTGTTTGCTTTCCCCCCTTTTTTTTTAATTTTAATAAAGGAACAGTTAAGGTCATTGCTCTGTGGTAATTTAATCCCACTGTAGTGAAGAGTAGTGGTATCCCATCTACCTACAATCTTTTTAATTTTTACATTAAATCTCATACATACTCTTTCATGTAATCCCAGGTGTGAGGGAGAAGACAGATTATACATTGCCCTCCTTCCTAAAGCTCTCCCTCGCTACCAGTTTTCTTCCACTCTTACTTCTCCCTCAAGGGTCTAATGATATGACAAGTTCTTCTAGTACTCTAAGTCCTTTCCAAAGACCAACTTTTCTGTCCCAATATTTACTTCTGTCATTGCACAGGCCTTCAGGTGTCTGATATTCCTGGGAATGACAGCTTTTGTTGCTGTATCAAAGAAGGAAAAAAAAAGGAAAGTGATGTTCTGGTGGCTCATATGTCATTATGACTTTGACAAAGAAAACTAGAAATGGAACGGATTTTAGTACTTGGGTTGCCTTTGTCAGGGGTTAAACAGGCATTGGGACACTGTATTTGGGGAGCAACTTGGACTCATCATTATTTGTTATAAGTAGAGTGAAAGAAAAGCGTGAAACTATGAGACTATGTTTGATTAACCACTTGCTTGTCCACCTGCATAGTATACACCTGCCACAGCAGGGAGTATGCTGCCATTTCCCTTTTTCACCATTAAGGTGTGGGTGGGGCTACAGCTAATTAAGAAATTCATGGAGAACACATTTTCTGAGAGACAGTGCTGAGTCAACGAAGTTGGAAGGTTTCACAGTGGAAAATGGGGGGCACAATTTTGAATGTAATCTCTAATCCAGTCTCACAGGAAGTAATTAAAATGTTTTGCTTTAAAATGTCTGTGCATTCTGTGTTTGATACAATTTACTATATGGAAATTGAAATAGTAAAGCAGAAGCAAATATTCTTATCTTTTATGAAGAATCTTATTTGAATACTATTTTTTACAAAGCATTGCCTTTTTGTCCTTATTTTCCAATCTCAGGCTTTTCAGGCTTTGTCAAAATCCAGAGAGGTCAGTTGCTTGAAGGTCTTTTGGTGGCACTATCCAACCATCCAATTTCTTTGCAAGGTTCTATTGACTTTGTAGGAATAGAAATGGAAAGATAATACCAAGTCTGTCTGTCTGTCTGTATAGCTATTACATGTACAGAGAGGAGAAGAAGTAAATGGCCATAGAATAAAACACAAGAAGTTCCATTACTCAACATGAGGAAGAACCTGTTTACATTGAGGGTGGCAGAGCTGCCCAGGGAGGTGGGTGTGCTGCCCAGGTGCAGTGTCTCTCTCTGGAGACATTCAAAACACAACTGGATGTGTTCCTGTGTCACCTGCACCAGGTGACTGCCTTGGCAGGAACCTGGACTGAATGATCAGGGGTTCCTCCCAACCCTGAGGATTCTGTGAATCTGTGATTACATGTGCCATTAACTCAATTGTTGGAAACATTACTCCAGTTTGTAAAATCTATCCTTTTACAGCTTTCTTTACTTCTATAGGTACATACCTTCCTTGGAAATTGTGCCTTTCTTGCCCATGTGTTCTTTCCATTTATTATTTTGCATCTCTTCAAGATGTAAACTAATATTTCACAGAATCACTGAATATTCTGAGTTGGAACAGACCCACAAGAAACATCAATTCCATCTCTTAAATGCCTGGCCCATAAGGGATTGAACCCCCAGCCTTGGTGTTTTTAGCACCAGGCTATAACCAATAGGGCTAATCTCAGGGTATTTGTCAGAAGAATTTGTGAACCTTTCTGAAGTATTAAAATACACTAAGACCTGACAATGTTTTCATCACAACTTACAAGACTGATTGACTGTGCAGAAAATTATAAAATTATAACATTTTATTCAAATTGTATTGTATTTATTATACAAAAATAGTCTCATAAACACATAGTTAACAGAAAAACAAAATAGGTTACATTAATTGCCTTTGACAAAAGCACTCATGTAAATTGAATGCATTGAAATTGTTGATACTGAAAAGAATTTTTAAAGTGATAATTTCTTTAATACTTTGTATGAAGCCACTTGCAGAATATAGTGATTGCATACTTGCATTTATGGCTGATTTCATCCAAGTCGCTGTTATTCCTGAAGTGGGAGCTATTTTCTAAATTTTCTGTGAACCACAGGTCCTTCTGGAGGTTTGAATCCAGAAGGAAGCAATAAGATCTGCATTATACAAGTCCTACAATGTCACAGATGAACTTTTGCATCTGTGTGACACACCAGTGCTGCTTATCCACTGTCCCAAGCTGCTCCATTTCTGCATTTCACTAAAGGGACCTCAAGTGAAAACTGGGAATAAGGCCAGGATACATAGCTAATTTTGTAGGCTTGTTTCCAAACAGTCTTCTCCCAGGAGCACCCTGCCTGTTTTCCCATGCCACGGGGTAAGCGTGTCAGCTGGTGGGTGCGGGCTGGCGCGTGACTGGCGTGTGCCAGGGCACTGGGGCACAGGGCTGGGCTGGCATCGAGCCCACTTCTCTACAGCAGGACTGACTTGAGAACCAGGCAGTTAAAAAACAAGTTTGTGAATCCTGGCATTGGTAAATCACCCAAATTTAGCCATTCATCTTTTAACAGATATGTGTTTTATTGTTCTGTAGGAAAACTCCATCAGGCAACTGAAAGATTTTCCCCAATGAAATGCAGCCTGCTGTATATTTTCTTTTCTTTTACCCTTGGTGGCATTAAATAACATCATATTTATATTTATCTGCTTTTATTTCTTTGTTTCTAGTTCTGGAAAGTCTCCTTACCTGGCAAAGTAGTTGAGAAAAGGCCTCTTACAGCTCTTTGTTAGGACAAAGCTGCTGGCATAGCTGTAAAATTGCAGAGATTTGGATGGATGTGTGTTGTACAGTTAGCGAAGCCACATCCTATTAAAAAATTAGTTATATAAGTGGAAAGGATGTATGTCAATAGTGGGAGTAGCTGCCAGCATAGCTGCTTCAGTCAAACACCTCAGCTCTGCCAGTACGCTTTTCTCACTGCAGCAGACTCTTCTCACTGACCGCCGTCAGTCATGGAAGGCATGTGGTGAAAAGCCTTCCCTCTTCTGCAGTAAAAAGATACTTAAGAATATATGTGGTGCTTTTCTGAATTTTAGTCTCTGTTTTTAAATATATATAAATGAGCAGTTTGACAAGTGAATTTACATTCTGCAGCCCTGTCTTTAAATTCAAGGTGCTATCCCTAAAACAACAACATTTTTCTTCCTTGACTGCACCTATCTGATCCTGCAGGCACATTTAGGAATACTATCATTGCAATTTGCATATCTATTTTAACTCTTTTAAACTGTGTGTTTACAACAATACAATGACAAAATTTGTCATCCCAAATAACTGTCTGTTTCTGGAGGGTCAGTGCTTTGCATTTTTTGTTTGAAATAACACAAGAGGTACAGCCAAGGGCAGGGGATGAAAAATTACTAGACTTTACAATCAGCATCAGGAGCATCCACAAAGGAACAATAGCAACAATAGCAAATACGTTCATTTGTGAACTCCGTAGGATATCATTAAAAGCTGCTTTCCTTTCTCTTTAAATAAATACTTAATATTCTGAATTCAGTTTAGAAAAAACAACATTTAGAAATCACCACATTACTCTGGATCGGTATCAATTTGCCTAATAGATTATTCTATCCGTGACAGCAGCCAATACTGGCTGTTCAGAAGAAGGTACAAGACACACATTAATGATCAATTATGGAAGAATCTGCCTTTTGGGCAGCAATTCACAATTTTTATATGCTAGTCACCTTTTGCAAAAAGGATACTGGGTGTACCAAACCACTACATGCAGATATGAATAATGGGTTCTCTGCCTTCTCTTATAAATGTTCTTTGAGCTGTCTAATAGTTTAAAAGTCCATGTTGTCCACTATTAAATAAATTATGATCCATTGTGTTTTTCTTGTGCTTTTCAGGCAGTGGCAAGGTGAAAGGGGCCTCATGGCTATTGCATAAATGATACATCAGGGTTCCCTTCTTCTACCAAGACAGAACCTGAAGCAGTCATTCTGGCATTACACTTTTTAGAATCCTGAAGAATAACTCAGAGATGTGTGTCTTGTTCCCATCTTTCCAGCCTCAGTTCATTCCTATGAGCTTTGCAGAAGCTGTGTTCCTCACCTGTAGAAATCATGTGGAATGAGGTGGTGCTCCCAGACACTGAATTCTACGTTTTGTGGCTTTACCTCTGTGCATTGTACATGATTAAATAGAAATTTTGTAACTGAAGAAGGATGAGTTAATATTCCTTGATAATTTCTATTTGAAAAAATGGCCATGTGTCTGAACCTAACAAAAGCTTTTATCCTCTTGACTTTAGATCCTGCTAAGCTTTGGACATTTTTTAACCTGCTGAATAAAGGCTATGTCTAATTTTTTTTTTTTTTTTGGTAGGGTTTTTAGAATTCTGTTTTTTCAGATTTTTGAGCTGATTCAGATTGATTTTTTTGGGCATTGGTGGAGAAACCATATAGCAACTTTTAAACAGATTTTAAGATGGAAAGAATGTAGACAAAATAACATTTTTCAGTGGT
Organism: Leptocoma aspasia; assembly: GCA_013399835.1. Classification (NCBI taxonomy): domain Eukaryota; kingdom Metazoa; phylum Chordata; class Aves; order Passeriformes; family Nectariniidae; genus Leptocoma; species Leptocoma aspasia. The sequence continues at coordinate 66,444 of VXAX01003398.1, forward strand.
TTTCATGTGTCCCTTGTTGGAATATCTTGCTGAGAAATAACTAGGAGCTCAGTTGCTCTGAGGGGTTTTACACATCTGTAAAATTTTGAGCTCTGAAAGGGAAGAGAAGGAAGAGAGAAAAGAGGAATAGAGTTAGACTTTCCATCCTCTAGGGATGGTGTCTGACATGAGTTAGACCTACTTAAGTTTTAGATCATATAACCTTTATTCATTTGCTTCTAGTTTCAGGACATTTTTTATTGTCATATGGTCTTAGTGCTGCACTTTTGTGTTGAAAAAGCTGTTCTGAGTCATTGCACCTACTAATGAAAGTCAAACCAAAAAAGAGTCCCATTCAAGGGCTAAATTCAGCACAGTTTGCTGTGGAGGCACAGCTGTCTGGGTAGTCCTCTGCAGCTGGGGATAAGGCTGTGAGTCAGAGATCTGCAGGATTTAACCTCAGGGGCAATGGAGCAGCTCATCTGCTATTCAGGAAGGCCCACTTGGGACAGGGAGAGACTGAGGAGGGATCTGATGTGCAGCTAACCCAGTAACAGTGACAGCACTGAAAAAGCAAATCTGATTATTCTAATCTTTGTGTCTCTTCCGAAAATACCCAAGTTTCTAGTCTACATATAAAAAAGCAAAATGGCATGCAAGTCCCCTGTGTATTGTTCTTTTCCCTATTGTGCTTAATGACTGATCAGTTATATAAATAGGTACACCTTTCTGATAATGCTTATGTAAGTACCTGTTTGGTAATTCTTCTCTGAACATCAAGTTTTAACTGACGGAATTTATTAACATTTATATTGCTGTAGAGCTGAGAGACATCAGCTAGGTTCCAGATATGTTGTGCTAGGTACTGTACAAAGAGTATCAGCATGCCACATGAATCCTTGCTGCATATATTTATTTTATGAAATATATCTTCTATATTTGCATTAATGCGAGGTGACAGAACATTGTAAAATTGACCAGCAATTTATAGCCTCTTTATTTTTTAATTAAAAACATAAATATGCTTCTATATAGCAAAAGAGAAGTTTTCTAAAATGAATTCAGAAATACTTAACCAGCTTCATTACTTCCACCCACAGCTATAGAGATATGGAAATAATTTGACTTTTAAAAAATATCAAGGAAAAAATGAAGAAATAATCACAAGCTTTTATCAATTTAGGCTAATACAGCAGTAGGTGAAAGATTAACTTTCAGTAATGCCCAAATAATGATTCAAAACTCACAAACAATGCCTTTATCATTTATCGAGGAGTAAAACATCATTTCAACAATCAAAAATAATCATTTGGAACCATCATCTACTCAGGGAGAAGACACAGCCAGGACAGGTGACCCAGACTGACCAGAGGGATATTTCAGATCATACAACATCATGCTCAGTATATAAAGTGGATGAGGAAGGAGAAAGTGGGGATGTTTGTAGTGGTGGTGTTGGTCTTCTCAAGTCACAATTGCATGTGATGGGGTGATGTTTTCCTGGAGATGGCTGAACATCTGCCTGTCCTTGGGAAGCAGTGATATAATTCCTTGTTTTGCTTTGGTTGTGTGTGTGGCTTTTGCAATAGGAGACCAGGATTCAGTAGTTCTGCTGCTAGAACTAGTTACCCATAAGGATGAAATTGAACTTACTATATGTATAGTAGGAGAAAAACTCAAAGAGCTGAATTCTCTCACTGTCCTGAAAGAGCCAATGCACAGTCAGAAGTGGGATTGTTCATGATTCAGCTGTAAGAGATTTTTAAGCAGGGTATGATTGTACAAGACATTGGAAGAACCAAACAGAAAAAGTCAGCTAACAGACATGACCTTTTGTCTGAGTTCAAGGAAGGAAAAATTGAAGACATGGAGGTAAGTGGAAGGTAAAAGGCAAAAAGGTTTTTTGAAGAGAAATTTGGCCAGACCAGTCTGCTATCTATTCCTGGCCAAGGCACTTTTTAGACACAGAAAACACAACTGATCTGTTCTACCACACATCACCTGAAGGATTCCTTGATATAGGACATTGATGCATAAAGTTTACAAATATGAATTTGTATAGTAATCAGAAAACATCATTGAAGAAAAGTCCCTCAAGGCTATTAAATATATATACACCTATTCAAATTAGGAAGTCTGTGAGCCATGGAGGTAAGGGGATATTTTGAGGGAAGTAAAGCTGCGTATTCAGCCCATTTTTATTCTCTTTTATACATGTGGGCTATTGACAGATGGACCTTTAATCTGATCAGTATGACCATCCTCATTCTCTTGTGTTCTTACCTGAACTGTGCTGCATTATGTGACAGGAAGTTATTAATTAAGCTGGAGAATATGTAGGAATAATTCCAGAATTTTAAAATGGATAAAGCCAGGGCTGTATTAGCTATCACAACAGTGATTCTTCCCATCAGCACTGACAAGGCCATCCTGGGCACCATTCTAGGCTCCTGAAACCAAAAGAGATATGGAGCTCTTCCAGAGTCCAGTGAAGGATGACAAAGATGATTAAGGAAGTGGAACACCTCACATATGAAGAAAGGCTAGGAGAACTAGAACAGTTTAGTCCAGAGAAGAGAAGACTCAGGGGTATCTTATTAATGTATATAAATGTTTAGAGAGAGGGTGCAAAGAGGTCAAAGCCAGGCTCTTATCAATGGTACCCAATGGCAGAACCATGGGGACACCAACCAACAGGCACAGACTGAAACAAGGAGGTTCTGTCTGAACACTGGGAAACATTTTGTTGCTGTGAGGGTGACCCAGCACTGGCACAGGTTGCTCAAATAGTCTTGACATGGTCCCAGGCAGCGTGTTCTGAAATTGAGCGTCCAACCAAGTAATTCCTGTTGGAGCTGTGTATTAATTACCTTTCCCCAACTTGAAAACAATTAAACATGAATTGCATTTAAAGTGCGAAGGTCAGAAAAAATTCAGCTATTTAGAGTCATTAACTAGTTGAGAATGTTATTCTCAAATCTAACAGAAGCACTGAATGTATTGTGGCTAAATCTAGGTCTTCACCAACTAAAGTTAATCATCTTTTTCCCTGAGTGAATGATGTGGTTGAGTCTTTCTGGGAAAAATATTTGGTGGAAACATTTATCTCAGGTGCATTTCTAAACAGATTCACAAAAGCATACACCAATATTTTCATAGGAAATAGGATCTTCTTAGCTGTATTCCACAGGGGTGGAAAATATTTGACAGGAAATATGTTTTTTAGCATGTTCAGATAATCTGTCCTCTGGTTGTTTAAGCTTTAAGTTCTTATCACCTTAATATTCATTCTTGTCAAAGCAGATACACGAGCAGCTGAGGTCTATATTTCTAGAGACTTATGTTGAATCCTAGTATTTTATTTAGGGAAAGTTGATATTGGTAAGTTGTATCAAGGGTCCAAATTTACCACTGGAGCAAATCCTAATGGATTTTAAAAGACTGTCAACACAGAGGCTGATCTTGATGACTAGTGGTCTCAGTATTGTTTCTTTATGGGGCACTGCTCAACATAAGGCCTTTCCTCTTCTCCAGGAGAAGAGGGAAGATATAGGAAGAAGCTGGTTAGGCTGAGCTTAGCAGGCTCTAAGGAGCAATGTGGAGCAGTAAATGCTTTTTGGAGGAGTAAAAAAAAGAAACTGGAGGACAAGAGACTGTAGGTCCTGAAGGTGGCTGTAGGAGCAAGGAAGGAGCAGCTTGATGCAGATGGAACAGGGGCAGTGGTGCCTGCTCCTGACTGTGGGTGAGTGTTGGGGCACTGTCCTCTGTTTCTGAAAGTAAGGTGGTGAGTTTAAAATTTGTACTGGTGGTGCAAGTGGGACCTGCAAAGTCTATGAACTACTGCCTGGCGGGTTGAGGTGGGAGTTGGTGGTATGCTCCTTCACACAGTATTTAAAGCATTCATGCCATGGCAGTTCCACTGCCTGTGTGGAAAGCTCTGTGTGTTATTTGCCAGGATATGGCTTTTTATATGAGCCCATGGAAGGCTCAGGTTGAGGGAGGCTGGTGTTCAGGCACACATTTTGGCCCTGCTCTGACCTTTTGTTTTCTCTGCACTTGTCTGCACATCAGTGGGCCTCATGTTCCTACTGACACAGCCTGAAGAGAGATCAGTTGTATTAGTATCTAAATCCCAACAGTGTGCTTGGATCCAATGATGACATGAGTATACACTATTTCTGTGCAAAAAGAACTGCGCCGAGAAAAGCAAGGAGGATGGCAGATGGGAGCTGCAGCTTACCAGGTGTGAAGGTTTACAGGGACTCCTTGTCTGGAGTTTTTACTCATTATCTTTTCATATGGTACTTTCTCAAAAAAAGCCAATGTAGTTCTGGTCTCTCAATTATCTGTTTGTGTGATTGTACACATGTACATAACTATCTGTAATCTTCCTCCGTAATAGCGCCAGCATTTTTTAAAAATCAGAACAGTTGCCAGTAGCTCTGTCTCTGCCTGTTTTCTTTTTCAGTGAAGGTACAATTTCACAGAGCAGATCTAACCATTCTTATTTCCCAGAATGCACACAAGTTTGATCTTTTTAAAAGGAAAGATAGGAAAGGCACCTTGAGTATTATTGCTACTGCTGCTTCTCTTTAATGGTTATATGGTGACACTGCTTCACACAGGATTACTGTCACTGGCACGGAGGGGATAGGAGATTGGCTGCCTTGAGGAATGAGATGAGATGATAAAGGAAAGAGGATGTTACCTCTGCGGCATCTGGCTCCATCTCTCAATTTTCATTCCATGTGTTCTGTGTGGGACCAAAGTAGGGTTTGTAGCAGTTTCTTGCCTTTGCACCACTGCCATTGTTAGGCAACAGAAAAGAGAATGAGAGAATTGTGAAAAATTTATTTTACTTAAAATAGCTGTACTGTGTAATTATTCAAGAGGGCTTAGCAGGCAAATGAGATGAAGCCAAAAGTTAGGCAGATCACCAAAGGTACAGAATACAGAGTGATGCATAAAATTCTTTGGAAAGCATTGATGTAATTATATTACTTATGTGCTCATATTGCAGTGAACTTGATTTTCAGAGAGCTGCATTTCTGCTTAACTGAAATGAAAGCCCTAAATTTATTAACTAAATTTTGCTTTGTGCAGCAGAGGCTGAATCTTTTTCTGCAAAAATCAGTTACACTGACCCCTTTGGAGTACAGCAGTTAGAGCCCATCTGAGCCATTTTTCTTCATGTGTATCAAAAGTGTCACAATTAAGACTGTCATGGTAGGAAAGAAAATTGTAAAAATAGTGAGAGGCCCAACAGTGCATTGAGAAGAGGGAATGTTTTAGCTGACCTCCACTTGTCAGAGCACATTTCTCTCAGCAGGCAGGGCCATGCATGTGTCTTGAGTTTGCACCTGATATCGAAGAAACAGCTGCTCTGCCAGTGGTTTTACCTTTTCACTCTCCAAAGTTTTGTCTATCCCATATATTTAAAATAAAAATGTTGTCCCATATAAATCTCAGTAATGAGAGATTTGAGTTTTATATTGAAACTTTCCCGTAACAGTCTATTACTAGATACCTGTTCATTTCAGGGAAGGGTAATTAAAGAGCCAGAAGAGAAAAGAAGGAAGAAAAGGTATCTCACCTTTCTCGCATATTTTCAAAGGATTCAATTAGGGACACACTACACAAAATTTGTTTAAAAACATGATTGATGTTGGAGCTTTAACAAGGCGCTGTCATTGGATAGAGGGGCTTTTTATTAATGCATGTGGTGTGATAGAAATGTGTGGGACAGGATGCCAGGCTGTTGGCAGTGTTTGTGTGTTGTATATGTTTTACATGAAGAGATGGGCTGTATAAAGATGCATTTTGTTTCTTCTTTCACTGGTTCATTTCTTTAATCTGAACTGAAACTGAACTAAAACTGAAAGATCTTACTGTGAGGCAAGCAGTTTTGAGTGAAAAGGGCTGTTAAGAAAATCTACCTTGAAGGAGAATATCTTATATATAGATTGTTGTTTTCTTTTTAAAAGCTTAGTAATTGCACTCTATACCATGCATACTGCAGAGGGCTGAAAAAGGACTCATGATCATTTGATGTTCCTGTATTTCTTTATATATATGCACATATATGAAGATGTATATGTACATATTTCATATACACATGTTCATCTATATGCATATACATATGGATGATATGTTAGTATGTATATATGATATATACATATATACATATATATATATATATATGTCAGCACCATTAATAAGGAAGTAAAATGTTATTAGCACTGCCTATCAACAGCTTTTAGAGATAGAAGCTGTTTCTGATGGAGGGAGGGCTCTTTGTCACATATAGAGAAGAAAAAAACCTGTTAAACCCTTATTATCTTTGAAAATGCACTTCAAAACTGAGTAGTCTTTTTTTTTTTCTTATGGTCATTTAATCTGTCTATAAATAGATGCATTCTCTTTTCCTCTCTCTTTTTATTTATTTATTAATTCAGTAGTGATTAGTTGCCTTGTGCACAAAGTAACCCTGATGAAATTAAAAATTTGATTGCTTTTATTAAGAGATTATAGCTATGTCTTGCATACAGATACCAGTAGCTCTGGGGAAACCTAAGGTTGTCTTGCACAGTGTTGGAAGAAGTTAAAGTGTAGATACCAGTCAACAGTTTAAAACACATTCTGGAAATACATACAATGACATTTTCCACCAGGCTTCTAAGGAAGATTCAGACGGTAGTTAAAGGTTACAGAAAACTAGAAATTTTGTTCAGGGAACACTAAAGAAAATAATTTCATGAATTAGTTAATGGTGATTTGTTTTAACCCAAAGAGAAGTTGGGAATTTTTTTGCTTTTCTTCCCAAAGATCTCTGAGATTTTTACTTAGAAATGTGGATGAGCATGGTAAATACTTTCACCAAGAATGGGATTTGAAACTGCAAACACTTATGTACTTGAATGACATTACTGAGATTTGTGCTTGACCAAGTAGGTATACATGATTTGCCTTTCACCATGACTTGATCTTTCGCTTGTATCCAAGTGCTAAGAGCTGGCCCTGGAAGGAACCCAGCATTACTCAAAGTGGTTCCATGCAAGTCTTAATTCAGAGGCCCCTTATTTTTTTGTGATGCTTTTACAAACATCATTGAACATAGTCTGAGCAGCAAGTCCATTCACAAAATATTGCAGCCAGACAATAAATCTTTCAAAACTACTTGTGTGATTGTTTTTGCTATAGCACCAGCTACTTAAAGCACTGAAGAATTGTCCAGTAAATAAAAGGTACTGTTAGAAAATGCTAAGAAAGTTTAGAGAACCATGCAGTGACAAATTCCAAAAGAGCAGTCTTTTGATAGAAATGATGCTACTTTAACACAAGTAGGAAAATTATCCTAGGGGTAGAAGATGAAAGGTTCAGAAAATCTAACTTTATAAAGTGACACACTCAGATAAATTTCCTATAGGTGTAGAATGAAAATTGCCATTTAAGAATAAAGATTTTGAACAAATGGCAGAGTTGGCAGAAAGAACCACAGGACCTTGGAATTTGGAGAAAATACATTAACACAAACATGCTGTGTACATATTACCAGAAATAAAGGGGAAAAGGCAATAAAACAAAACATTTGTCTGAATATATGTCTCAAGACCTGCACTCAGACAATGGAATTTTTTCATCTATTGTATCAGAGCCATTAGATGAGCTCAGTAAATTTACCATTTGAAAAGAACTGGGTAAAATAGAGCCATTTATTTCAATGAAAGAGCTGTTCATATTATAGCCATTTTAGGTATGAAAAAAAATTGTTTGGGACAAAATATCTGAAAAGGAAGAAACTAGGAAACACTGTTAGGAAACAATTTTTCTATTGAAGATTCTCCTAAAATTGGTCAAATGCCTTTGCAACAGATAACGAGCTATATTTCCTGAATACTGAGTCTGAGAAATTCTTAATTGCCCATAAATCCATGTACTAGAAAGTTTGGAAAATTTAATGAGTTGGCAACAGACTTCAAAGAAAAGGATGTCATGCAGACTGAATTACTAGAAACTAAAGGACAATGGATAAATAAGAAAGACTGCAGCTGAAGTCTCGGGGATTTAGGACAAACTAACCCATATACTTTGTAAATTAAATCTTTTCTTCATGGTCAAGGATATGTCTTCTACAATGATGATGACTTCTACATATAGTTTGAGGCACGAATTTCAAACAATAATACATATCTTGCTTTATTGAAAATTATCTTGAACTGTTCATTTTCCCCACTTGTGTCTTTAGTTGCTTGAAACAGAAGAGTGACATAAAGGACAACACTGCGAACTTGTAAGAGTGATGAAAGGTAGTCAGGTGTTTGCATGGTCTCATCCTCCCATGCACTCTCACACCCCCACATAATCAGTGTCATACTTCTTGCACCCAACCAAGGAAATTCTACTACTCCCACTGCTGTAATACCATACCTCATTGCTGTAAGCTGGTTTTGTTTCTCTGCTCTTTGGGAGAGAGTTTGATGTGGCCTCACTTGTTCATGAGGATACTCATGTATAGAAAAATCTGGTTTTTGGAGGCTTGGGCCTTGCATCTTTAAACTTAAAATTAATATGTTGATTGGGATTCCAATTATGTATCTGATCACTTCTTTAAAATCTATGTATGGTCCATTAGAACACTGTTCAAAAGCTCCTCCTTTTTCACATCTCAGTATTTGTGAAGCTTCTGTTTCCAACCTACCACAGAAGTGAAGACATTGCAGAAAAAAAGCTTACAAAGATCAGTTGGTAAGAGCAGCACTAGTAGATCATAGAATCATAAAATCTAACCTAAGGGTTGGAAAAGATCTTTAAAATCATAGAGTCCAGCCATCAAGCCAGCACCCCCATCATGTTCTCCATTAAAACATGTCCTCAACCGTGAGCCACATTCATACAGGTCTTGAACAGTTCCAGGAATGGTGACTACACCACTACCCTGGACAGCACATTCCAATGCTTTACAACACTTTCAATGAAAAAAATTCCTAATATCTAATCTAAACCTCCATTTCCTCTTGTTCTGGCTATTGCTACCCAGAAGAAGAGATTGACACCCACTTCACTGCAGCTTCCTTTCAGATAACTGTAGACAATGATAAAACCATCCCTCCTGAGCCTCCTTTTCTCCAGATTAAACAATCCCAGCTCCCTCAGCTGCTCCTTACAGGACTTGTGCTACAGCCCCTTCACCAACTCCATGGCCCTACTCTGGGCTCACCCAAGGATCTCAATATCAGTGTTGTGGTAAGGGGCCCAAAACTGAACACAGCACTCAAGGTGTGGCTTCACTAGTGCTGAGTACAGGGGGACGACCACTATTCTAGTCCTGTTGGCCACATTATTTGTGGCCAGGATGCAGGCCAGGATACCATTGGCCTTCTTGGCCACCTGGGCACACTCTGGCTCATGTTCATGTTCATGTGTGGCACCCCCAGGTCCTTTTCCTCTGCCCCCTGTGGCACTGCAGGGGTTTGTTGTGGTCCAAGCGCAGGACCCAGCACTCAGCCTTGTTGTACCTCATGCAAATTGTCTCAGCCCATCCATCCAGCCTGTCCAGATTCCTCTGCAGAGCCTTCCTGCCCTCCAGCAGATCAACACTCTCACCCAACTTGATGTTATCAGCAAACTGACTGAGGGTGCATGTGATCCTCTCATCCAGACCATTGGTAGATGTTAAACAGAACTGGGCCCAATACTGAGCCTTAGGGAACCTGGCTAGTGACCTGCCACCAGCTGGGTGTGGCACTGCCACCAGCACTCTCTGGGCCTGGCCNCCTTCACCAACTCCATGGCCCTACTCTGGGCTCACCCAAGGATCTCAATATCAGTGTTGTGGTAAGGGGCCCAAAACTGAACACAGCACTCAAGGTGTGGCTTCACTAGTGCTGAGTACAGGGGGACGACCACTATTCTAGTCCTGTTGGCCACATTATTTGTGGCCAGGATGCAGGCCAGGATACCATTGGCCTTCTTGGCCACCTGGGCACACTCTGGCTCATGTTCATGTTCATGTGTGGCACCCCCAGGTCCTTTTCCTCTGCCCCCTGTGGCACTGCAGGGGTTTGTTGTGGTCCAAGCGCAGGACCCAGCACTCAGCCTTGTTGTACCTCATGCAAATTGTCTCAGCCCATCCATCCAGCCTGTCCAGATTCCTCTGCAGAGCCTTCCTGCCCTCCAGCAGATCAACACTCTCACCCAACTTGATGTTATCAGCAAACTGACTGAGGGTGCATGTGATCCTCTCATCCAGACCATTGGTAGATGTTAAACAGAACTGGGCCCAATACTGAGCCTTAGGGAACCTGGCTAGTGACCTGCCACCAGCTGGGTGTGGCACTGCCACCAGCACTCTCTGGGCCTGGCCATCCAGCCAGTTTTAATCCAGCAAAGGGTGCACCTGTGCAAGCCATGGGCTGCCAGCTTCTCCAGGAGAGTGCTGTGGGAGACAGTAACAAAGGCTTTACTGAGGTCCAGATAGACAGCATCCACAGCCTTGTCCTTATCCACTGGGCAGGTCACCTGGTGCTGAATGGAGATCATGCTGGTTGAGCAGGACCTGCTTTTCCTAAACCTGTTCTGGCTGAGCCCGATCCCCAGGTTGTCCTGTACGTGTTGTTTGATGGTGCTCAAGATTATCTGCTCCGTGACCTTCCCTGGAAATAAGATGGGATCATATTTGCCATCTTCTGTTCACTTAGGACCTGCCTGGTGGACCAGGACTGCTGGTAAATTACTGAAAGCAATTTGGCGCATGATATATGAATAAAATTACAGAATATGGCATCCTATATTCACTTTGATAAAAATCTTGTAAAAAATGTTTCTATGAACAGGTTACAGTAGATGAAATAACTCTACTTAGCTATGCAAATAAAGTTGTCCAATTCAAGTTTTGCCATCTCAGAAACTATTGGATAACATTCCCCCTAATGGGCTGTAAGAAGTCCTGAATAAAGCCCAGTCATTCCTAAACTTGAATAAAAACAGCCATTTATGAATGGCTACATAAATATAGTAAGATGAAGTATATCTTGTGTAATTTTCATTTTCTGTAGATGTTTAGGAAATAGGCATTCTGGAAAACTCAAAACTATCATGATGACTGTCTTAGAATGACTATGTGTTGTACATACTAAAAATGAAATTACCTGAAAACCCATTTTTCTGAGGCTTTGAAAATAAATATTAATAAAACAGTTCTATTTTGTCTTTGCTACAATGTAACATTTTTGTCCCAAGGACTGGAAGGTATTTTTGAGACTGTAACAGCAGAAAAAGTAACTGACTGTAGCTTATAATTTGTTTCTGATTTCTCATTGTTTAATAACCACCCTGCACCAGACCAGCTTTTAGTTGAGAGTATTCCCCTTTTGTGTAGGAACCGGTCTGCCTAAAGAGAGAAAAATTAGAACCAAAACTTAACCATCTCTTCATGTTTGTTCTCTCCCCTCCTTTGCAGAGTAACATGCAGTGATGCAGCCAGTTTTCTACTTGACTCATGGTGCCATGAAGCAAGAGTATAGAGTGTTAAAGGCTTTCCTCCCTGGCATAAAAGGTCTGGCTAGTTAGACAGAACCTCAGCATAAACTTTATTCTTTTCAATGTGAGAACCACAACTGATAAAGTCACAGAAAAATAAAGCCTTTCCAAATAATTTGCCCACAGCTCTATTCAATACTCTTCTTCAGTCTAGAAGTTTTTTCTTCCTTCTTGGGGGACACTCACATGGTGCATTTCCAAAGTAAAAGGTGACACCTGCTGTGAAAGCAGTGAAGGTTATTAGTGTGTCTAACTTCAAATAGTTTTCAATCTTTCGGTGATTATGGATGCTTCCTATCAAAACTGTCCAAGATGCTGTAACTTTTATATGGGTTTCTGCAAAAAGATAAACCTTGGAAGTTGCTGGACTATAAAATAGCAGTACACTATAACCCTGGCAAACCTTTAAAAGATAAATCTTGGCAGCCACTGGACTGTACAACATTAACACACTCTGACACCTTTGGATGTCTGAAACTCCAGGGAAGGATCCCAGAGGTTGTTCTTCTTGTGTAACAATGAAGAAGACTGTGTTACCTCAGAAATCCACCTGGCTTAAGTTCATTCACAAATATCCGAAGTGCTTATATCTTTAGTGAGCTCTTTCTAGAAAGGCAACAGTGGGAATTACTTAGTTGGCTTATGTTGGCTTATACACTGTAATGATAGCTGTGAAACAAGTCTGGCAATTCCAGTTCTCAGAACAATGGCTTGTCTCTAAAACAAAAGCTACCAAAATAGCCAATAATTTTAATGACAATGTAAAATTGTTAGTAATTTTGCAGGTTTAAAATGTTTATTCTTAAAAACCTTTCCAGAAATGCAACCTCTAATCCACTTATCTGAGAGACTCTATCTACTAGGAACCTCTAGGAGCCTCTACTAGACTCACATTTCTCTGTCCCAGCTGCAGGGGCAGCTACCTGAATTTTCTTTGTATGGTTTCATATACATGGTGATGCAGCAGCATTTGCTTGATCTCCACACTTCCTTCTCACAAATTCCTATTTGGCATTTTCCTCTGTTCTCTTGCAGCACATTTGCCTGCACTCTGACTCCGCGGCCTCATCTTCACGCTTGTCTGCCACTCCTCTGCATCCCTCCTGGTCCCTACATTAGTCTCACTCAATTTGCTGTCCTGTTTCCAAATGCATTTTCCCTCCCCACTGCTCCCACTGTGTCTGGCAGGTCCATATTCCCCTGTCCCCTGCTTGGCCCTCACAGAGTAGCTAACAGACCATTAGCTTCCCTGATGGCATCCTGTCTTCTGCTTGATTTCAAATAACAGGGAGTGGCATCCATCTTCAGTGGTTTACCCTCACTTTCATCCAGAAACCTTAAATGGATCTGGCAACCAATCTTCTGAGGTCAGGTTTGGCCTGGTCATGGTCTTGACAATGGGAGATGGAAAGCATTTTACTTACGGATCAAACTTCACAGGTTTTTAAATGAAAAATTAATAATAATTGTCATATGCTAAAATTTACTAATAATATATTGCTAAAACCCCTCTAACTAGTCTTTCCTGTGATTTGAACAACAGGAAGACTGGTGGTGCTGCTCACGGAGGTCCTGCACAGCAACTGCAGAGGTGTGAGCTCAGGGCAGACTTGAGAATTGGGCTTTTCTTCTGGTACTGGTCAGACTGTGCTCCAGTGAAAACCTTCCAAAATGCTAGCATCATTTACTGAGCCTCAGTCCTAAGTAAGTGAACCTTGCTTGCTTCACTGGCTTTCACCTCTCCATGGAAAGTTGTTCTGTGCTTTGGAGCAATTCTGCCATTTCTGTGACAGCTGTCAGTGAAAAACTAGAAATTATGGCAACTTCATTATGGTATCTCTCGCTGCACACTGTAGAAAACTAATCATGATCTAAAACTAAATCCTGGACCTAATAAAATACTTTGCCTTCTATGGCTTTAGAAGCTATATTTTATTTCTAAAGCTAATCTACTTTTAATGTGAGGGGAGGGAGGACAGTAGACCATGTAATCTCAATGCAGGCTGGGAATCTCAGGTGCGGTGGGTTTTGACAGTTTTGAATAACAATCCATCACTTAACAGACAAATAAAGGCTACAGTCTCTTTGCAGCAGCTTTTTCAACACCAAGATGACATCCATGCCCTCTGCAAAGGATTGTATGATGTCATCCTCAGAGAGGAATAGGTTTCAAACACTACTGGGCTTGAGTCAGGTGTTTGCAAGGTGGATTGAGTGCTGGTTTTTTTTCAAGAAACTGGTTCTCTAATGGTGAGGTGATATTTTTGTCACGCAAAGTTTGCAGCAAGTGCATACCAAAGTACTGTACCTAAATAGTGGATAACAGCAAACAGAGGATCACAGACATGTAGCTATATGTCACAGGGAAAACAAGAAGTTACACTAGCATATGCAAAACTCCACTGAAAGCAGAACTGATGCAATGCGTACATCAGAGCATTAGGTAATGATATCTTCTATTGTTATTCTCTTCGATGAAAGTTTTGACACCAGGGGAAAATATTTCTCTTTATTACGAAAATAAAGATTTGTCTAAGGCAAGCTGCATTATATATACACATAATAAAGTGAATTTGCTGGTGAGTTCTTAAGAGGCTGGGATGCAATACAGCAAGTATAATTTCAAGTTGATTGTACAGTTAAATACTTTGACTCAGTATAGTTCATCAAAATAGTTGAGTTGTGTCAGGACTTTATTGTAAAATATAATGTACATTTAACAATTAATGCTGTGTCCTCATAGAGAAAGATCAAAAGTAAAATGAAAATCTAAATGTTAGATTTTCTTAACTATTTCATTCTTTTACTAAAAAGTACTTTTCTTCATCATGGTGACCTTGTTAGAAGTCTGACAGGTCATTAGGGACCATGCTTTCCCATGATATTGTGTGAGATACTTTACTCTCAGAGAGGTCTACAGAGCTTTCTTTTCATTTACATTTGCAAAAAGAACCATGGAATTATGCATCCAGGTATTTCCTTCATTATTTATTATCATGAGCATGTGTTCTTTGAATAAATTTGAAAAGTAATTTGGATTGATGGATTTGAAAATTTAATCCATCAGGGACTGGATTTAGCAAAATTTTAATATTAACAATTAACCAATAGACTTGCTTGTTAAGAACAATTTCTCTGGAAACAGTATATCGTAATCAAAAAGTAGTATAACTAGCCAAGAACTCTTTCCTAGCAAACCATTTCCTGCTGATAGAGAGGAACATAGTATGATATTTATGCTGATAGAGAGGAACATAGTAATTGTTTAATTGTTTCCTATTGATATGTCCAATTCAGTAGCTCTCAGTCATCAGTCACCCTGTGGGCCTGCAGCAGTAATTTGTCAGTTCCATAGATTTTTAAGCCATCAGGGACCATTAGATTATCTTGTCTGATCTTTCTGCATAAAGCAGGTCAGAGAATTTCATCCAGTTATCTCCTGTATTGAGTGGAGCACTGGGTATGTACCCAAAGCTTGCACTTATGTCACAAAGTTTACCTTTTTGTTGTTTTTAAATGGGGAATATTACCTCCTGTTTCATACCTAAACTGCGAAGATCCATTAATGTTTCCAAAGACTCTGAGATACAGGGATTTAATGTGCTATAAATGTGAACAGTAGAAATATTTCCAATGATGACCTAACTAGGATTTTTTAATCAATATGATGAATTGGATAGTGGGACAAATTAATCTGTGGTGTCTTCAGCAGGAAGGAGCTTTGCCAATTCAATTCAAGATTTTTTTTATTATAATATTTGCTGATGATTTGGAGAAGGAAAGATATACAGTACAAAAATTACATTTTAAAAAATGCAAAAACAAAATGTCAAACAGAAAGTAACTTTAAATATTCAACATCATTAAATTTAATTGAAATTTTCCTTAGATTTTAGATTAAAAATTCACAGAGATTCTCATTCCTTTTATCTTCATTAGCCCATATATGTGTTATTAATTATTTGTTAGGTATTTCCATAAACATGTGATTATATTAGTGGTGAGAATGTAAAACTAAAATTCTTTTACTCTAAGATCACTGGGACAATACAGGGATGCTTGCCCTGCTCAGTGTGTGAGCCAAAGAGTGTCCCTCTAAAGGCATTACATTATTCAAGAGGTATTGTCCAACCTGTCTGAGATTGCCAAGTGCCTCCCAGTTCCATGCCTGCTCTTCTGTCTTTGCATCAGGCAAAAGTAATTTATCCATGAAGGGCTGGAGCCCTCTCTGAACACCTGCAATGACAGAACAGGAGTAGGTAGTCCAAAGCATGTTTTCTGACTTCAGTGAATGTGATTTTAGTATGGCTTAACCAGGCTTTCTACCAATTGCTTTTGGGAAATCTACCAGAAAAAAAAAAAAGCAGAGCTTTAGAAAAATACTTGTGTTCACTGGTTTATATTTGCCTTTTTATCATCATTGTCCTTCAATTTTCCACACTGAGCAGTATTGCTCTTGCTGCTGTGAGTCTTCTCTGGATCTTTCTTGAAGCAGTTCCTCTTCAAGCAGCTTTTGTGAACTTTCTTGATGGTCAGAATTTCAATTAACAACAAATCTCCTTCGCAAGAGGATGTAGTCAAGGCCATTTCAGTTTATTATGTATACTGTCTATTTATATTTACCTACAGTCTATGTATATTTAGTCTACTTAAAACATACACACGGATGTATTTGCTGAACAAACAGTAGCTTCTATTCCAAAGTTACATTTACGGTGAGGAGAGTGAAACTTTTAAGGTTGGTAGTACTTACATGGGGTGAGCTACTACATAAGAGACACTAAAACTGGTTTTACTGGTTTAAAACTCTCCCCCATCCAAAGATTATTAAAAAAAATTAAAATAATAAATTAAAGATACTAAGACTTCAGGCTTGTTGTTTTACGTCTGAACAGCTAATATGGCAACGTGTCATTGTTTAAGCCCAGCTGGCACCTAAGCATCACACAGAGACTCACTCACCCCTACCCCACACCCCCTCCACAGTGAATGGGGAAGAGAATCAAAGGTAAAACTTCCAGACTGAGCTAAGAACAGTTTAATAATTGAAACAAAGTAAAATATAACAATAATAATAGTAAATAACAACAACAACAATAATATAAAACCCAAGGAAAAACAGTGATGCACAATACAATTGCTCACCATCTTCTGGCTGATGCCAGACTCATGTCTCTGAAACCCAATCAGCTCCCATTTCCAGGCAATTCCGCCAGTTTATATACTGAGCATGCTGTTCCACGTTGTGGAATACCCCTTTGGGCAGCTCAGCTCACCTGTCCAAGCTATGCTTCCTCCCAGGTTTTTTGTGTTCCTCCTCATTGTCTGAGCAAGAGGCACAAAAATGTCCTTGACTTAGGACAGACACTTCTTAGGAGCAACCAAAACATGAGTGTCTTATCAACATTATTCTCATACTGTGTTTTGGTTTCAGAACGCACCACTGTACCAGAAACAGAAAAGAAATTAACACTATCACAGGCAAAGCCAGGACATAGTACAAACAAATATTCTAAAATATTAAAAATTAAAAGGAAGTTGATTCAATCCATTGGAGGTTTACAGATTCTGTAATTTAAACTTTTGGGAAGCAGTAAAATAACTGGCACTTCTTCGTGGTCCTGTAGTATCTACTTCTCTGAGCAGTTTGATAGTCACTGCAAGCAGCAATAAGCAGCTTATGGTCCTCCAGTTACTGCTCAGTTTCTTCCTTGGTATTTGAAAAGCTGTATTCTTTCTTCATTGTTCCCCATAAAGGTGTGGAAGAGGAGGAGGTGACCAGCAGGGTTATGGGGGCCCAGAAACACAATCCTGTGGGAAGGGAGTCCCATGAATGAGACTGTCAGAACAGGGAAGGAATCTCAATATGTGAGCCAGAGAGCATCAAGCAAATGTTGGAGGTGTCGTCTTTTACACAAAAAAAATTTTGAAGCTGAGGGGAAAGAGTCATTCTAGTCTACTTACAATAGAAGAATAATACTTTTTATTTTTCTTTTTTTTTTAAATTACTGTTTTGGAAGGGAATGTGGATAGCACCATCACTACTATGCCTTCAAAAATGTAACTGGATTTAGCATATGTGACAGGTAATCTGAAAGGTGCTGTTATTTTTGGTTTAGGATTTGTAACTGCGCTCATATACATAAAAAACATTTGACCCTTTTAAAAAAATACATTAAAAGGTTTAAGTGAAAAACAGCATAGATACTCACTTAGCAATAGCAGAATAGAAAGAAAAGAAATTATTTAGTTTAGGATCCTTGCAAATCTTGACGTTTCCTGGCACGTAAAACTCCTACATTTTTCTTGCCAAGAACAAGAAAATACATATTTCATCACAATGGCCTTAACTCTGACCAGTGCATTGTGGCTTTTACGTATTATTTGTATTATATTGATTTAGAGTAGAATTCATCTTCACTACATTTAGTAATTTAAAGTTAAGGGTTTCATCTAAGCTACTTGTTCAGGTTCCCCTTATAGTAAATGGAGAAAGATAAGTTCCTCCAAATGGCAATTCATCCCATTTTAAGATAGGTGTCTGAGATAGCCTGAATGAATTGCTCTCTACTGCAGTCTCTCTCCATTGTTCTAAAGGAGTGCAAGTGACTAGCTTAGGCTAGACACCCAACTGTCAGATGGCTAAAAATTGGGCAAAATCAATCCCTCCCACATATCTTCTTTTAAGGGATGCATTTAACTAAGAAATATCTCATAGTCAATTTGCCATATGTTATTAAAATCTGAAAACTGATATTTCTTTGGAATCATATGCCTTAATGAGCAACCATAATATCAAATAATAGTAAAATTACATATGAGTAAGTGGTTGACCAATACATGACATGAATGTGCACATAAATCATTCTCACATTCTGTTTCAAAGAAGGGCATTCATTTAGACTTCTGGTAGAAAACAAAGCTAGGGTTTTTTTTTTTTAAGCACCAGTTCTGATTTCATTTTGAAATATTACAGAACTGCAAGAACTAAGTACTCCTGAAAAATCAGGCTGATAATGTTATTTTAGGGTCAAAGAAGGGAAGGAGTTGCAGCGTATTTTTTTCTATTTGATAGGAATTGTATATTCAGATTTTATTATGTGTAAGTATGAGATGTGAAATACCCACAGCTATTAATTTCTTTGAGTGTCTGGGTTTGGAAATGATGTAATAGATATCAATACTATTGTCTCTTAGCAACCTCAATTAGTGTTTGAAACAAAGGAGGGTTTGCAAGCTTTGACTTTTTTCCATGCATTCACAAAATCTTATTTGTGTGTGAGCACATTAGTGAATGAATGCATTACTAACGGTTTTTAAAATGGGGGAGACAGGCCATCAGCTTCACAAATTATGAGGACAAGTGTTGTAGGGCAAGCAAGAAGGGCCCTTGTGGAGCCCTGCCTCTTTCCCTGTGCACCTGACAGGATATGCACATCCCCTAGGTGGCTGAGTTAGCCATGCATGCCTGCACATCACAGCATGTTTTCCTTCCAAATGCTGGTAGGAAGGGCTAAAAAGTCACTGCAAATTAAGTGTCACACCTGGCAGCAGTGTAGGCAGCAAGTTGCTACCAGACCTCCTATTTCTTTCCTGTCAACAAATTGCCCTCTGACCTGGAAGGATATGTCTAGAGTGAGAAATTATTTGCCCTAGATCCAAACTGGTTCTATGTCCTATTCAATTAAAACCAGGCTTGAAAGGATTTAAATGTCTTTAGCTCAGTGTATGCACCAGTTGTATTAGCCAACTGCTCCAGAAATAGCAATATTTTCAACGCCTAGTCCTATGGATGTGTCTTATGGAAGTATAAGGTTCCTACTGATAGATAGGTATATTTCACCAATAAAAAATTTATTTTGGTTTCTTATTTTCTCTCACTAATTATAGCTATATCCTCTGACCATATTTTGTGAAATATCTTTTCCATCTCTAAAGTTTGGCACTTGCATATTCAAAAATAAATCACATTCTTGCTTCACAAGAGCTCGGTATGAATAAATTTGCATTCAGAATAAGTTGATGGGGACAGAAGAGTGAGTCTGGCATTGTAATGACAGAGCTGTATTAGTTATATTCATTTTTTGACACTTCATGTTGCTAGAATCACATAAAGCCCTCATACCACTCCGTTTGCAACAGCCATGGAAGACTATGTAGACTCCCCCTAATGCCTTGCCATGCCTTGCCATTCCTTGGCTTGCCATTTCCTTTCCATTCCTTCTGCTCTACTAACACTTTTAAAGAAAAAATGAAGAGGAAATGTGTGTTCATCTCACTGTGGGTGATCTTGGACATTCGATACCTTTTACAAGCCTTGCATCTCTGCTGCAACATCCCTGGCAGAGCAAACAAGCAGAAGCTGCATCCAAGGTGCATATCCAGAAAACTTCATTGCTTCATTTATGGTGTTGACTGTTGCCATTTATATATTTTAATTCAAAAGGCAGAAGCACTTTTTTATCCATTAACAACAAACCGACTTAAGGTTTTTTTCCTAGAAGCACGAGAGGGACCTCCTTCAAGAGCAAAAACCTAAAGCTGACCATTACTTGGTCTGAAGCCACAGTAAAGAAGACTGCTATTCTAATAAATGAGGATCCACAAATCCTTGGATTGATTGTATATTCAAATTTTGATACTCACAGTTTAATTCCTACAGGGAACTTCTAGGAAATAAGAATTTTTAAAATCCCTAAAAATAAATTACATAGTCCTGAAACTAGCCTAGATTTATTAGTGTGTTAAAAAGAGCAAAATAATGATAAATTAACAGAGGAATATGTTTCTGTGTTATTTTTTATACTTTTTTTCTTTGAAGTGAGTACAGCAAACATACAACTATAACATTCCAGCAGAAGTACATGATGGCTATACGTATAGGCAGAGAGGTAGATGGTCACAGACTGATTGTCAGAAAAACCAAGCACAGGAGTAACAAGAATTCCTATGGAGAAGAATGGAAAGTTTTGCCAAGAGTGCTACAGCCATGACAACAGGAAACTTTTAAGATTCAGCTCTGTTACAAACCTCTTAGAAATACAGATTTTTTTAGTGTTACCCACTTGTGTGTATCTGGTGTGCTACAAACACATGTTTTGCCTTCTCAAGGCATGACTTTTGTCCCTGTGTTGGGTGGAGGCATCCTCAGGGATTGACTTGCTGCTGGTGGGACTGCAAGGCTGGGCATGACACTGGCAACCCAAGTCACACATGAACAGTGTAACTCCCCTCGGGCTGTGCAGACCCCAGCTGTGCTGGGGCTAAGGGCTGTCAAAGCCCAGCACACTGACAGACAGACAGACAGAGCTCGGGGCAGACCCACGTGGTTACCCACCCACAGCTTCAGTCCCTACACATCAGCAGGGAACCGAGGGCCCCAGCCACCTGCCCGCTGAGGGAGAAGGAGGTGAGAAGCCTCAAGCCTTGTGTGATCCCAGCTGCCAGGGAAGAGGCTGGCATTTGCCAGTGCTGGCTTGCCCACCCCAGCAGCCCCTGTCTGACGTCTGTGCGTGTCCAGTCTGTGTCTCTGACAGCTGTGGCTGTTTGCCAGTGTTTCCAGGAGATTTGTGTCTGGAAATCTGGGATGGTACCACCCGAAGCAAGAAGGTGGCAGGTAGAGCTTGCAGTTCCCGTGCTGGACAAAAACACTGGATAAAGGTATGAGAGGACAGACCCAGAACCTTAGGACAGGGCACGCAGCTTTGCATGTGGTCATCGACCTGGAAACCTCTGCATACGGAATATGATATCCAGTCCTCAGGGCTGATAACAAGCAGGGAAAAGAAGGACAAGGGGACATTAAAGGGAAGGAATTTTAACCAGCAGGCCCTTAAACAATATGCATAGGCTTTTTCAGACCTCGTAACTCTCCAAAATCAGTGGCAGCTGGGTAAGAACTTTCCCATTGGAGTCCAAATATTTAAGTGCTGTGAAATTTTAAGTAGTCTATAGTTACTTTGGTGGTTTCCTTTATTATTTTTTTCTTTTGATAAATATGAATATCTTTTTAAAAAGCTGAAGAAAATAATTCAGTATTTGAAGGCAGATGCCTGTGATGACCTAACAGACTTTTTTTCCCCCCTTTTTGTTTTCATCACTAAATACTTCTGTGGTTCTGTCAATGTTTCAAATAAGATTTCCAAGCACCAGTGAAATAGTTTCATGTTAGGGGTTTATTTTTATAATTCAGTGCATCCAAACTTCATGAAAAATATGCAAATCACCTTCATTATAACCATATCTTGTAGCAACATGCAGCATACATAGTGCCAGAAATGAATGCATTCATGGCATCTTTTGGGTCCTAAGATCCAATTATGTCTTTTGTTGTTCCTTTTTGGCTTTCTGTGTCAGCTGCATGCTCTGTAAAGTTACTGATTACTGACCTGTTGGCAACTTTACAAATCAGCTTTGAAATGCAAGCTGTCAGTAGCTCTTGAGTACCCCAGTCCCAGGTTACCAAGGCCATGAAATGCTGCATTGAATTTTTAATCAGTTTTCCCTCTGCTTCTGCTTAGCTTTTTCCAGGTTAAGGTCAATTTTGAAACCAGCTGAATTCTTTAATAATCACTGTCTTTGCAGTCCTCACTGGGTTCAAAAGGAAGAACAATTTTTTCACTGCATTAATATTAATTTTTTTACTGTGGGGGCTTATTACAGGGGCATATTTTCTGTTTAAGTATTCATTGTTAGATCACAAAGTGCACTGCAGTCTAGCCAAAGTATTGCCTCATGAAGATAGGAGTGAACTGCCACTAACCCAAAATTTCACTGGTCCCACTTTTAAAATGAAGCAAGGCTGCTATTGTAACCCATTCTACATTTTTTCCCTGCAGCCGTGCTACTCAGAGCAGAAAGTTTGCCACCTCAGACACATGTCCTTTGGCTCACCTTTCTAAACTTGACAACTGCAGTTTATTTAGTAATTCTACCATCAAGCTTTGATCTCTGTTTTAAGAAGTCACAGCTCTTTGTCCAAGTAGGCAAGACCAGAATAAGTCTTAATTAGAGTGCTAGAAATTAGGACCTAAATGTGAAACAAAACAGTCATCTTTATTTTCTTTTCAGTTTACCCACAGAAGAATTTCTAATTTTAAAATTTGATTTAATGAGTAGGTGTTTATTTGATTGCAGTGGTGAATAATCCATGAATGCTTTATTTTCAAGGATCCTAGATTCTACTAGAGTACCTTGCAGGAATGTTTATTTAAAAGTTCCCGTGCTATGATGACACACCTAATCAGATAGCAACCTTTCTTCACCATAGCTTCTCGCATGCTTTTACAGAATCTCATAAAATTGTGACTTTTTCACCCTGGAGTGAAAAGACAGCTTTAGTTACCCTTTACTACCAAAGAAAGCAGGTCAGTAAGAGGTACCACTAAATGTGGTAGCATTTCTGGTTCAATAGTCAATGACATATGATAAAAAGATGCTGGTATTTAGTCAGCTCTTGAGCCTATCTGTTCTCTTTGAGGTTACATCTAGAATGACTGGGATTTCCAGGCACTGATAGCAGTGCCACTCTAAGTGAATTCCTGCAGTTATTTTAAAGCTGTTTGCCCCAATACCACTAGGAATCTTAAAGCACTTGTTGACAATAATTGCTCAGAGGTAATCCAGGACATTTGAAGTCTGGAGTCCACTGAAGTTGGATTTACTTATGTCTGTGAGCAAGTAGTAATATTCAAGAAAGGTGGTACACTACAGGTATCTATTAAAAAAAATCACGAAAATGGAGGTACCTGGGGAAAGAACTTACTGATTATGCACATTGGATATTGAAAAGTAGCTGATGATTGATTCATGAATAACCTGAAAATAAAGCACCTGAAGAATCAACCACAAAGTTAAGCAAACAGTTCTGTGGTGGCCAGGTGGCTTTCTGTAAGGTAAGTTCTGGTGTCTCTTTAAGCTGCAGTCAGAATTCTCCTGTGTCTGGAGTTTAATGAGCAGTCCTTTCCCACACTATTTCTCATACAAGTTGACATTTTTCTGCTTCTTTTTTATGGATGATGGGCAAGAAAAATAATTTGGTCAGTCTCTTCCAACTGATGGAAAATTTATTTTATTAGTCATGAGGGAGCTAAATAATAATCAAGAACTTTCTTCTTCTGTCCTTTTCAGTGGAGATTTGTCAATAGTTAACCTGTTTTGAGGTGGTAGGATGACCAGTCCATAGAAAGACACACTTGCTGGACTGTTATCAAAAGGCTATTCCCTTATGAAGGCAACAGTAAAGATACTTTCTCAGTGGCATTTACTTACAACATCTTTAAGGAATGTACTAATTACCTGAAAATGATGTCTTATTAACAAAAAAAGAAAAAGAAAAAGAAAACCAACAAATTCGATGCTTCTTTGAAAAATTTAGGAAAAATTTAGATTTTCTATCAAGTTTTTGTATTGTTGTGCCATGGGAGATCTCTTGCCTTCTGGAAGATTCCTACTGCTAGGCCTGGAGCAGTTCATGTTCTAGTTTTAACAGTGGATTTTAGCCATCTCTGCAGAGAAGATGAAGAACTGAGCAGGCCGCAAACTCTTCAGAGTTTTATGGATGCAGGAGTCTATGCTGCTAAACCTGTCTTAATTTGAAACATTGGAGGTGATAGATCCTTTATAGATTTCCTATGAGCAGGCTGCTATGGATATGTAGTTACTGGTCTCACAGACAAGCTGAGACTTCACTTTACCACACAGGAGAAAAGCTTTCAATGAGAACTTAGTATTCTGGTGCTATTTGTAATTATTTTATTGAACCTATTTTAGTAAGTACACTCCAGCACACTTTATTTACACAGTTGAGAACAAGAATTATATTTCTTCCCTGTGGCTTGGAAAACAGGACAGCATTGGAGAAAGCAATTATTCAAAGATCTTTGAAAGGAAAGAGGAGATAATAACGCCAAAAATAGCACCGATAAAGGACAAAGACTGGATAAACTGAAACTGAACAAGAAGTGTAGTAAATAGGCAATCTGAGGCAACTTCATTTTGAGGAATAACTCCTGAACCAAAGATAGCTGTTGATGACACCAACAGTTATTTGGATAGGTAGTACCCATAACATGATAATTGATGAGCAAGCCACTTCTTGAGGGAGATCATTCCATCATACAAGATTTTTCAGGTTTTAACTTTGTGTTTTTGATCATCACTTTGGGTTGATCATAGGAGAAACAATAATGGTTTTTGTTGATAAGTGACCTGTAAAGCTGACTGATACCCCTGGGACTTAAAGTACAGTACAGTTCACATCACTACCCGCACAGTGCATAACTCCATAAAGAAATTGTAAGGGAGAGTAATTATCTTTTCCAAACATGAACTCAGAATCTCTACCTTGGTAATACAAAACCCAAAAACCAAGAAGAAAGCTTTACTAACTGTTACTCTGACATGCTTTACCTGGAAACTGTCAGGGTTTTGAGAAACACAGAAGCTAAAATTTGCTATTAGGGCACTGTGAGGGCCATGAAGAGGATCATAGGGCTGTTCGCACCTTTCCTACGAAGACAGGCTAAAAGAGTTAGGGTTGTTGATCCTGGAGAAGAAAAGGCTCTGAGGAGACCTCATTGAGACCTTCCAGTAGCTAAAGGGGGCTTATAAGAAAGAAAAAGAGGGACAATTTACTCGAGGAGATAGTGATACAATAAGGTGGATTGGTTTTAAACTAAAAGAGGAGAGATTGAGATTAGATGTTTGGAGGAAATTCTTTACTGTGTGGTAAGGCACTGAAAAGTTTACTACCAGGGAAGTTACGGATGCCTCATCCCTAGAGGAGTTCAAGGCCAGGATGGATGGGGCTTTGAGCAACTCGGTCTAGTGGAAGGTTCCCTAACCATGGGAGGAGGTAGGATAAAATTATCTGTAAGATCCCTTCCAACCCAAACCATTCTAAGATTTTATGATTCTGTGACTAATATTTCTCATGGGTAATGAAATCCCTCATTATGCCCCAACACAATGCTACGCCTCTCTACCATTTGGTATATCTTTAGAAGCAAAACAGCCAACTTCTATCCCAGTGAACTTCAGACACAACATTTCTAGTCAATGCTGCAAAGACGAACACCATAGGGAACAGCTGAGTCAGTTTCTTTACAGCCCTGAAGGGAAAGGGAGCACTGCCATGTCCTCTTGCTGTCAATGCAGTGTTGACAGGAGATGAGTTTAGAGAAGCAAACATGCAGCAGTAAGTTTTAGGGGTACACTAAATTCTTATTTTACTTCCTGTATAGCAAGACCAAATTGGGAACACTTGTTCTTAACTTAGTAGTGACCAGGGATAAAAAGCAAAGTTTGACACATGCCATTGTATATCACACCCTGCACTCTGGAGTTTGGGTACAACCAAAAACGCTCAGACTGTTTTTTGTTTCCTGGCCTGTTTGTTTGTTTGTTTCTTTTTTTTCCCAGTCATGTATGAAGCAATGAAAAGAGATCACAGGAAAACCCATCTCTTTGCTCATTATGCTTCCTGCTGTTTGGTGTGCAGCTACTCACATGAGGTATGTATTTGCATGCAGCTTTTCCCTTGCTTTGCCTGTGACTAAACAGAGAGAGGAACTCCAAAGGGACTCGTTAAACCTATGAAAGCTGCCACAGTTTGTCACATGTGGCTTTGCACACGCGAGCAGAGCATTGCTTTTATTGTAAGCTGCAAGTCTCTCTTTCTGCAACAATAGTATTTCATGTCACTGCTTTAGTCTCAAGAGAAGCTGCTATTAAATGGTAGATGTTAGTTTAATATTAATAATTGTCTTAACTTCATACATCTACAGGTTTTCATCTAGTAAAAGGGAGCTATTCATTTTTTCTCATGAAAACAACATTCCTCTGAAGGGAATTTAACAGATGTACGGAGGTTGATGGCAGGTGCAGAATAATGAAAGCAAGACACTTTGAACTGTCAGTGGCTCTCTAACTGCTCTTTGTATTACCCTGGCAGAGGTGTGCCTGCTCCAGTTCAAAACAGCTGCTCTCTCACAAGTGTACTCCTGGCTCCCATTCACCACCCTGCACGGAAAAGCAGGGCTGCAGAAGGAGAAAAAATATAGAGAAAAAATATCTGGATCAGGTGAAAAACATCTGCCTGAACATCAGCATAGTTTAGAGCAGTCAAGAGAGGCTGTAATGTTTCATATAACTTGCATATTGTCATTTTTAAGGGGGAAGGCTCAGAAAATGAAGATTCATTAAAGCTGTAGCACTGGGTGTCAGGCGAACCTCTTTCATCATCCAGCACACCACCGTGGGGAGTGCTGCTCTTCTGCAGAGTGTTCTCCATTTTTCTCTGGGTAGTATTAAATTGGTGCTAGGGCTTCTGCCACTTTTCTCTAGGAAAAGATATTAATAGGTCTTAGCAGTAAGGGCTGTTTCTTTCTAGCTAAACTAGAAAAAATCTCCCATTTTATCTTATTTTAATTATGTTGCTAGCTTGTAAGGCATTAAGAGTCTCTCTTTGTGCTTTTTTTTTACATTCTTCACCTTGTCATTTGAATAACAGAGTTGCCTATATTCTACATTCTCCACTTATTACTCTTTTGACCATTTAATCAATTTTATGCCTTTCTTTTTTTCTTCATAATTCCCTCATCTCTGTCCATATCTTTCCAGACGAAACTCTCAGAACTGTCTGCAATATTAATAAAGAATGCATAACACTGCAGTAAAAAGGTTCCTTAACATGGTTTTGGGGTGGCCTGTAAATCTCTTGTGGTAAAGTCATAATGTAAGCTATGCAACTCTCCTGAAATTATTAAGCCTTTATACTAAGGTTGTAAGATATATAATTTTGAGACTGGTGCAGAGGTCTTTTCTAATACTATTGTTCTTCTAAAACTATTTTTCTAATATTATTCCTTCAAGTTTATTTTTCTTTCATTTTTAGTTTGTCTTAGTCAATCAGTGGAGTTTTTTCCAGGAGGAATTAATATCCTTCGACACTGTATATAGAAGCCTTTCTGTTCTGCCATGTTCTTTTTTATCCATGTGACTCCACAAGGAATGGGACTACCTTTCCTGAGGCAGACACTGATGCTTCTGGACTGTAGTCAGAAGAAACAAGGATTGAAAACAAGATTATAACTACTCTATGCAATTGTGTATACAATAGTCTAATGTCTGCTTCTAGAAGGCATGGGAGGATGCAATTGCTATTGCATTTTATATTGATGAAGATTTAAAGAGAAAACAAAATATTCTCAGTGACCTCAAAAGGTTGTCTCAATTCCTGTTGTCAAATGTCTTATTTATTAGAACAGTAGAAAATTCAGGGCCATGTCATTCCATGTCACCATGGACTCTGTCATTCTCTACAAATACCTGAAAGGAGGTTGCAACAAGGGACAGGACAAGAGGAAATGTTCTCAAGTTGCACCAGGGCAAGTTTCAATTAGATTAGAAAAAGGAAAATGTCGTCAGGCACAGGAACAAGCTGCCCAGGCAAGTGGTGGGATTGTTGTATCTGGAAGCGTTCAAAAGGTGTATGGATGCGGTGCTTGGGATATGGTTTAGCAGGGAGCATGGTGGTGCTGGGTTGGTCTCAGTGATCTTGGAGGTATTTTCCAGGCTTACAGATTCCAAGAGTCTATGAATCTTGGAGGACGTACTGCATCTTTAAATAATTAATTGAATAAATGCTGGCAAAACAGATTATACCTGAATTATCAGTATATAACCAGAGATCTGTTTCTTAACTGTCTGTCTTCCCATTGTGAATATAGTGAACTCCTGTGAGATCTTGACTGAGAAAGGGGCATCTGCCATCTAGCACACTGTTTTTAATAAATACCGATTCTGAATAAGTTGCAAAACAGTGGTTTACTCTACTAATTTAATTTTTGAATTGTGTGTATTTGGAAATATGCGTTTGACTGCCTTTCCTATGAAGTAACAGACCATACCACATAGGCTTATTGATATGCTTCATTCAAGAAATGGTGGCCCCAGCTCAATAAAGCACTTAATCATGTGCTTAAAATTAAATATATCCTTGAGTATATTACTGAAAATCCCTCCACAGAAGGATTTTGCTGAACAAAAATGGCTTTAGGCATATGTCTGGGTACTCTGCTGCATGAGTGAGTACCTACTTGTGAGCCCTATTACTCTGTGAATTGAATGGAGACACTCAAAGTGTATAAAATTAAGCATGTTTATGACATGTTTATGATTTTGGAGGATCAGTACTTTATATTTGGGAGCACATATTCACACGAGGAGCCCTTTAATAATGAAAGGATTCAGAACTGGTCTTTTTTAAGTAGCAGTTTTGTAAAAAATCCTTAATAAAAAGTGTAAATTGCAAAGTAATGATGTTAGTTCAGTTCCCTAAGGCAAGCCTTACATCCTCGTGTTTGTATACAGTAAATAAGCCTACAGAGAAAAAAAATCCAGACCAATAAATGGATTATAGAAATGAGTTTGGTAATGAAAATTTACACAGTAAGACATTTGCCAGTGAAGGCAAGAAGTATGGCTGAAACACTGTTAAAAATAAAGGTTCTTTAGTGTGCCTAATATTTCATTGGCCTTTGAAACATACATTTACATAAATATGTTTTCTTATGACTCCCTTGAAGAAGGGATTTAGTGTTTGGATGCTGAAGATTCATGTTGGTACTCTTCTTAAAAAAATCCTTTTCCTCAATATGAGGAGAAACTCAGGAAATCAAGTTACCAGCAAAACAATAAGGCAGGTCAGAGTGAGCTGAACATATTTTCTCTTAAAGTGTGAAAAGGCAGACAGACCTGAAGTTTTAAGCTTCTGTGTTAAAAAACTTGAGGCCTCAACCATACAATGTCTTGTACACATGAAGCATGAACTAATACAGTGCACCTTTAGATCAATCATCTGCTCTTATCAGCCTTCTCCTCTTTGTCTGCTGGCAGAGTGGATTTAAGCTATTCTTGTGTGATACAAAATTCAGAGCATCTAGCAGAGCAGAGGAAATTTAGATAAAACTTCATTTTTACAGACCACTTACATACTGAATGAAGCTGCTCCCATCACCAGACACATAATTTGACTCAAATACCTGTACTGTCCTGGTTTGTTTTCTAAGCAGTCAGTGCCCTTCTGCGATGAACATTGAGTACCACAGAGACAAAGGTGTACACTCAAGCAGCTGCTGCACTGGCCAATGTATACACAGACAAGGAAGCTATGCTGCAGACTCCTGAGGTCAAACATTTATCATTAGAGGCATCATTTCCTGATATTAGAGGCTCCAAATCATTTGTTTTTTTAATACACAATATCAACAGATGTAATGAAAAATGCACAGGATGTAGAGAATCCCTGAATCTTAATGTATTCTCTGCCATTGGAAGCATAATGCAGTGTCTATGTCAGCTGAGCTAGAGAAAAACAGTGGGTCAAATGGTGAAAATGGAGAGGAAGGCAGCAGTGAAACCTCTGATTCTGGTGTGTGAATGCAAATCGCCTCTGTTCCTGGGGTCAGCACAAGCTGTGCCTCTGGAAATATACCGAGATGAGTGGGATTTCTGCAGCGTGCCTGGCTGTTCTGGCTCCTGCACAGTGAGACGTTTCACACTGTGCACAGCAGATGGGAGCTGGGAAGTTCAGCCCAGGCACTGAAGCTTGCATACATATGCACAAAAAAAAATAAATACATATATTGTGTGTGTCACCAGGCCCTGGCAGAGCTGCTGCTGGGAGCATCTCACTGAGATGTATCTGGGTGCATGTGCACTTCATCCTTGCATGCCCCTGGCACATCACATGAGCACGGTTGTGCTACCAGCACGTGGATGCTCACAGACAAGTGATACTAAACCTTCAGGACCATTGCTGAGCCCTTTCTTTGCAGATTCTCCAGCAGACCAAACCCACATTTTCGCAGGGTATGGATATTGTGACTTTACTGAGTTTAAAAGTAACTTTCTAAGGATTTCCCATCATTGAAAGTAAGCAGAAACTTTATCTGAGTTTAAAAAATGAGTTGCCTTTTTAAATTGTAGCAGCAGATGTAGTTGTGAATAACAACAGACTGATTAAATCCTGTACCCTAGTTCTGCTTAATATTTCTCTGCTTTAAGTCCTCACAGGATATGCAGATGATCTTCAAGTGAGATGGGGATCCTCCTCCCCTGTCAGGTTTTCTGAATCACAAATCCATCAAATTCAAAGAGACAACAATAACACCATATTAGTTTCTCCATCCTATTGAGCTTTTGTATTGCACAGTCCAGAGGCTTGGGAAAGCTGTTTTTTGCACAGCATAAGGCAGCCTCAACTAAAGCCAACCAACTAAAGCCTCAGCTAAAGCCAATCTAACCTCTCTCCATTATTCACGTTCAAAAACAGTGTATCCTCAACCTTTTTTAACTGCTAGATGCACTTTGACTTTTTAAAAAAATTCTACTGATTATGTCATGCAGTATTGCTGCAGTGATTTCCATTTAGGATAAAATAAAAGGCTGAATTAAATTTCATTTATTACCTTTATTTCCTTCACTCCTTTCTCCATTTCTGTTTGTTTGCTCAAGTGTTGAATATGTCTATATTTTTTAAGGTAAATGTACTTTTACAAGATTTTACATGCAACGTTTAATCTGTACAGCATTGGTATGGGAGAAAAATAACTTGGTTTTGATCGTACATGGCTGTGTATACATGAGGACATTTCTTGATACAGTGATTTCATTAGGTTAGTCAGAACCTCTAAATTGTAAACCAACAGTAACCCTGAAGACAAAAAAATATGTTAAATTTCATTGAGAGGCTGGTTTCTGGAAAGATAGCCATGAATGCACAGACAAAAAGTGCTTTTTGAACTGATCTCTTCAAAAGATTTTCTACCCAGATGCCCATGAGAATCTGAAATATACTGACACATATGGGTTTTCTTCAGCTCTTGCTTCTCTACAAGGCTAGTGTGAGAAATGTAGTTCCAGGGAAAGCCTTAAATATTTCTATTTCTCACTGCAAGAAGCATTACTACCAATCCATCACATGAGCTGAGATTTCCAAACTCATTTCTAGCCCAATTTAGCAGACATACAACTTTGGATAATTGGGGCAAGTTCTTTGCTCTTTTCTGAACAAAACTGTAGCTCCCTGTGCATCTCCCTCACCACAGAAGTTATCCCAACTTTGTTCCTAGGCAGGAAACTGCATCCCAGCATTCAAGTGCTACTCTCAAGTTTTTGAAGCATAATGGAGCTTTAGGCCTTTGAGGGGAGGATGAGGAGGACTTGAAGGAGAAGGTCAGAGATTGCTAAATTAAGGCTTTTCATTTTGTTCTTGAGAAATGAAGAGTGAGATGCACCACTAGAAGCCAATTCACAGCTCAAGAGGCCAGAAGCATCCCCTGGAAATGTTTCTCCCACACTTCACTCACCAGAGAAAGAGCCCAAAGTGACATGGCTCCTGTTTGGGTGCCTGAAATAAGTGCTTAAAATTAGGTAGACTGATCTCTCTCCTTTACATTATCACAAATCCCTGTTTTGCTCTTTGGTAGAGTTTGCACAGAGCAGTTCATTAACACAATATTGATGTTCTGTGACAAGTAGAGAGGCCAATAAGTGCAGTGCTTGCCGTAAATTATTTCACCCATTTGATACCTGTTTTTTCCTTAATTCTCTTAATGGTGCAGTGTGTTTTCCTATCCCAGTGACATTCAGTTGCATGTATTGTTAATTTTGGCTTTGTAGCTTGCATTTAGATTACAGCTTGTGTGTCCCCAAAGTGGTATCAGTTGCCTGAAATCTTGACTCCTCAGTGTTGTGTGGCTTGCAGAAATGTCAGCTGGTCCAAGGGAGCGGTTTTAAAAGAAGCAGAGCTGATCTGACATTCTTCAAAGGAAAACCTGGGAGACTCATCTCTGCACCTGGGCTTGTTATATACACTGAGCAATGGGAAGAGTGCTGTGAATGCTGTCACTCGAGCAGTGAAGAGGGACAGGCAGCCATGTCAAAAATGACAACGTTTCTTTTACTAGTCTTGCAAAAGATGTCTGCAGTGATGTGACTGCAGATGACATCAAACAACATAAGTGGCTGGTTTCTGCAATATATTGAAATTCATCCAGTTCCCTGTGTTCACTGTGATGACTTTCAATGCTAATTCTCAGTGAGTGAGGCATGAAATATATTCACAGGCTATAAACATTTAGGATACTTTTAAGTTATTTGAGGTACCTGTGATGTAAACATCTGTGCCTCTTGCTTTTGTGCATTTTTTCCTGCATTTCAATTATGCAGTCAAAGAAACACTGGAAAAGGGGAGAACAAGTTTGCTGATCTAGTTATTTTTCCTTTTTGAAAGGAAAGAGTGCCTCATTGTCAGAGTAGAGGGAAACATAAGATAGAAGCACCCTTTCATCTTCACCAATAAGGGAGAGATAGCTGAATTGATGCAAATGAGGTGTTTTTGAAAGTGATCCCCAAAGCTTGCTGTGTTCACTAAGCAAAATTGTGGGTTGCTTAAACTTTCATTTGGAAACCTAAACAATGTGAGATGGTATAAAAGATCAAAAAGTTTTAGCTTGAGTTTTACTGCATAACTGTAATGCTCTTTGAAAATGAAGCTAAAGCCAGCATTCAGCACTGACAGTGTCCTGCACCTCCAGCAGCCTGTGTGCTTCACTGTATTTCAAGAGGATGCTTCTCATCCTGACTTCAGATGACACTGTGCTTTTCTTAGGGCTACCTGGAGGAGAGGCTGCAAAATGCAGGGAGAAAGGAGGGATTCCTGTGCCAGTGCAGAAGGTCACAGGAATGTGCCAAGAGAAACTGCTCCCTTCCATCTGAGAGATGGAACTCATCTCTCAGATGGAAGGGAGTAGAGAGTAGAACTGGGAGGACAGTCTGTCAGTACATCAAATATAATCCAAGCCAGGTGGGGTTACAGTTGTATAAATAAGAAAGTAATCTCTTGTTCAATATAAACTGATTCTAAACCTTTTTTTTTTTTAATAGCAAAAAACTTCTTCCTTTTTTATGCGTTACAATCAGCATCTGCATTTTCCGTTAGCTCCTCTGCTATATACTCTGCTTTTACAGTCAGCTAAGAAGAAAGAAAGACACATTCCTGTCATGAATTTTGGATTTCAGTCTAATGGGTTTTTCACATAAAAGGCACATGTAGCTTCAGCAGCAAGGGGCTGGCACTCCTCCCTTTCGCAGGGAGATCTAGAGAGTAATGTGCGGCCTCTCTTCCTGACCGCTCACTTGAATTCTGGGTTTTGTACAATGGAATAGCTTTTATAGGATAGGGTGAGAATATCTTCACCAGATGAAAAAAGAAAAATTAAATAAAGAGAAGTAAGCCCAGGACTCTTGCAATCTGGGTGTGCATCCTTACCACTGAGCAGCCTGACTCACGAGTTGTGGTGGATCTCCCTGGAGCCACCCCAGCGGTTTGCAGAGCCAGTGGTTTGCCCTGTCCTGCCAGCAGGAGCTTCTGCTGGAGCACCGTGTCAGCTCCTCGGCTCCCTCATGACCTTTCAGGCTGCTGGCATTTCAGCCTGGTGTCCTGGGCTGCGACCTGCAGCACCCAAGGAGCAAACAGCCAGCTGGCTCCCTCAGGGTTTGGTTGAGGGGACCCGAGGGACCTGCTGAGGTTGGTGAAGCAGAGCTGGAGTGCTGAGCCACGTATGGTGTTGGGTCTTGCACTGTAATAGTCTAGCGTGGGGTGTGGGCTGAGATGTTGCTGGGAGGGCTTCAACAAAACCTGCTGGATGGAGCCTCTCAGGGAAGAGCCACAAGTTAGTTGCTTCTGGATCCTCCTTGGCTGCAAGCACATAAGAGTTGTTTTTCTCCACCAAGGCTGAGACACCTCTGGGTGTAGAAGGAAGCAGAATTACAGATACTTGTGTTTGGATTCATCTCATCTACCTTTAGGTATTTGTCCCATGAATGTTTATATACAAGCTGGTTACATCAGGATCTCATTGATGAAAAAGAGGCCTTGTTGGGATGTGATTCTTCAGGTTGATGTTTTCAGCATCTTAGGAGCTTTTTAAAATTTTACTATGAGCCTCCTCTATGCTAGTATGTTTATTTGCAACACCTAATTGTTGTAGTCTTCTGATAAAGGTGCAGTAAGAACACCAACCTTCCTTGTAAAAAATTAATTTCTCCAGATATCTGTTTCATAAAAGAGTAGTAAAGAAGAAAAAAGATTTAATGTTTCTCTCTTTTGAAATGCCAGGAAATAAAGAAGGGAAGTAGAGCTGAATTTAGATGGATCCATAGGGCCCATATATTTGTGACCTGACACAGTATCCATTTGCTGATTAATACCTCTTCAACATTCAATAAAACATAATAAAGGCTCAAATTTTATTAAATATTAATTAACCTTTTAATATTTTTAGGGAAGGCTATAGGAGTAAAGCACTGATGGAGGGAGATAACTGAAGGGATAACAGTAAATGAGACACATTTTCCCTGATTTCTAGCAAAAGCTTTCCTGGCTTTATGCTACCACTTTATCTAATTATATCTGATTTTTTTCAACAACAAAACATGTAGAGAAAGAAAAAGAGAAGAAAGCACAAACAGCTTGGCTCTTTGGAAAAAAAAATTGTCACTGAAAGCAATTTTTCCCCCTCTTTGTTTACTGATGAAGGTGAAGCAGTAACTCAACATGCAGGTACAGACGTGATAATTTACTTGTCAGTTAAGTGGTGGAAAAATCATTCTTAATGATAATTGTTGTATTAAGATTTTTTTCTTTCTTCTTCTTTTTTTTTTTTAAACATGAAGGCAGCTGACTATTCTTTTTCAACAGTGCACTCTACTGTTATTTATTCCTGGCCCTTATCACCCTACACATATTTTTTCACCCATCAGAGTCAGAGAGGGATATATTGTGTTTTATCATTCAGCACAAAGGCTATTTTTGGTCCTGAGTCTGGTCTTCTCTATCCATTTGGCAATGCTGTTCACAGTTGTTAAGGATGTGCAGATAGAAAAGGTACCTATGATTCGGTTTAATTCACTTGTTAACAGAATCAACCCTTTTCTTTAGATGGCCATTTCTCAAATGCAGTAGACCATAATCTTAATTGGTGATTTTATAGTATCTTTAGCACATCTGTTGAACTTGTATACATAATGCATTTAAGTGATTTAATTTTATTTTAAGCATTCAAATTAAAAGGTATGGGGAGCTGCTTCTTTGGAAAGATGGTGGTTATTTAGCTCAATTGGCAGGAGTAAAATACATTTTCTTTTTTGTTTGTTTGCAGTGATGGGGATTTTATGCAGTTGACATAAATGGGAATCATGCAAATTAATTTGTTTTGAATATCTTCACCCTGAAAATTCAGATGATGCAGCAGCAATGGAATGAGATATCAAGTAACCATCCAAGTTGAGAACACAGTAGAATGACAGAAGAGCAGGTAAAGATTGCAGCTGTCTTAAGTACTAAAAGCTGTACTTACTAAGGAGAAGAACATGCAGTTACAACAGAGGTGAATTTTTCTTCACTTCTAATTAAGCAAATAAACTAAAATAGAAAGGAACATTGTGTCATATATCAGTGCATGCAGGAGGCAATGTGAACAGGACCCTGGCCTCCTGGCTTGGATTCTTTCCATAACTCTGATGAGTAAAACCCATGCCCATGAAGAATTCAAGTCCCAAACAAGATTTCTTAGTAAAAGATCTGTGAAGGACAGGACTTGACGTTATGGGCCATTATCAAGGGAGATGCCATCAGCAACAACTTGTCATGAATGCATATCTTTGCCAGACCCTCTACAACCCATCACCTGAGTGCAGGTCAAGTGACAATGCAGCTATCCACCTCCACCGACTGCAGCCCCACTGCAGATGAAACATGCAGAACCAACGATGATAATGTGGCTACAAGCAAGATTTACACTAGGAGATAAGAATGGAAGAAAGATATGCTGCAGGGAAGGGAAGATGAGAGATGAAGCTGGAGGTCAGTTTCCTGCTCTTATTGTTTTCAGTGAGTTGGGCAGCACAAGGGCTTAGCATGCTGCTCTCCCACAGCAGCAGATGCCACCCCAGAAACAATGATACTTCCCCCAAAACCAGCAAAACTCCTGGTTCTTCAGGCCTGTAGTATAGCTCATGAGGTATGGGAGAGTCACAACAATCTGGTCATCCTCAGCAATCTGCTGTCTTATCTAACCAGATCCCTTGGTCCCAGCATGGCCAGATTGCAGATCTGTCCTGCCCAGAATGAGCAGTTTGCCTGATTTACTTAGGCAACATCACTATCTACTAAAATGGTGATGATGCCGCTTTAATAAGGCTGGAGTTTTCCTTTTTTCTCCTTGTCTTCCTTATGACGTAGCAGAGCCCTCAAAGCAAGACCTTCACAGAAAGAAAGGCAAAAACAATTTCCAAAATTAGGTAGTAATAAATAATTTCTTTATTATATATACGGTAAGAATTCAATTTCCTTTTTGCAGCTCCCTTTTGTCTCCCTAAATCCACTTTATAAAATGTTTTGCAGCAAAAAACATTTACAGACAAGGTAGTCTTTGTGGATTAGGGTGTTTTAAGCATCATTTTTCCTTTTCCACCAACAGAGGGAGTACAGTTATCTTTCCCCTCCAGAGCTTTTGGCCATAAGGCTTAGTTACGTGAGACCAGTAACTTCACTGTGGATGTTACACATGTTAGGGCAGGAGATCAGTCAGGTCTTGGTTTGCAATCTTTAGAAGATCATGGTGCAGTATAAACCATATCAGACTGTGTAAGATTAAATCAGAATATCTGGTACTGTGGGCTGAATGGATGTTGCACCAATTATGAGATGCATATCAAAGTTTTGCAATGTGGTGCACTCACTTAAGGACTGGTGATGAGATCTGTTAATTGCATTATATTATCTTCTCGTAACTGCACCATTAATGCATGTCAGCACCACTCCTGACAGGGCTGGCTTGAGGGGTTTTCACTGCCGTAGGCAAACTGGAAAGTGTGTGCCACTCTTAGCCACGTTTACTTCCAGAGTAAACAGTCAAAACAGTCAGTTGTATCTAGGTCTCAATTTTAAATTATACACCGGTGACTTATTTAAGTAATTAGGGCCATATTATCCACCCCAGTAGCCAGAAGATGTTTTATGAAGAGGAGTCTTCATAAAAGTAATTACATTTCTTTCCTGATCCCTCCTGGACTATGAAGTACTTGTGCAATTGCACTGTGAGAATTTGGGAAATGCAAAAAGCATAAGGCTGGGAAAAACCAGATATTTATTGCCCAAGGCCATATCCTCTTCGTGGCATCAGAACCTGGCTGACCTGAAGGGAAATGCCTGAAAAAGTTAATACAGGGTATGTCTGTGCTTTTTACCCTAAATTCTTCTGTGTCCTTTTATGTCTTGTATTGCTCCCAAATTACTATTAGACCTCCCCAAAATCCTTACTTCTAATCAAAATTATACTTCTATATACTATTGCCCTTCATCATATATTTGCAAAGTACTTGCCATTGTTTTGATTTGAAATCATAAT
Source organism: Leptocoma aspasia (assembly GCA_013399835.1). Taxonomy (NCBI): domain Eukaryota; kingdom Metazoa; phylum Chordata; class Aves; order Passeriformes; family Nectariniidae; genus Leptocoma; species Leptocoma aspasia. Next base: position 104,438 of record VXAX01003398.1, read on the forward strand.
GTGCCCGTGAGAACCAGCCTCCCCTTTCTTGCACAAAGCTACCTCGTGCTGCCAACTCACCAGTGCCCGTGAGGACAGGGCACTCGTGCTAGCTTGGCAGCTTCGCTCTGCAGTCGTGGTGTTAAACTTGCTGCTCTACCCTTCTGGCTGTATGGGAGATAACTCTGAATTCCAATGAGCTGCAGCTGACCATAAGATTCTTTTGGTTACTATGCATAAGGAAATGCAGATTTGTTGGCTCTAAGCATGTGAGCTTTATGTCCTGCCGTGTTTTCCTCTAGATATCAAGCTGTGTGTGAGAGGAGGTTGGTGTGCTCTCGTCTTCTGTCCTGCCCTTGGTTTTGTTGCTTGCTACATGGGGAGTGTGCGGGAATGTGGGTGGAGGAAATGTCTTATAGTAAAAATCAGAATCCATGTATGTGGAGTGCAATTTTTTTAATACAAGCTGAGCTATATCTGAGTTGGAATCAGATTATTTGACATAGCGAAAAACTCAGGAATTTCTAACCTGTTTTTTCTCCTCTGCAGTCAAAATATCTAAATTTGTTGTGAGTCAGAAAGTTGAAACGATCAGTTGGTACAATACATGATGCATTCTGTAGTACTTTAATTGAAAATAATTATTTCTGCACTCTCAGGGCGAAATACTTCATCTTGGTGTACTGAATCAAATTTAAATGTTTGATGCATAGTAACTCTTCAGTTTCCAAAGGAAAGCTCTATGGACATTGTACTTTGCTTGTCGTATTTCACCCTGCCCTACAGGAAGGGCTAATCTGCTGTAGTATATTTACCATCAGCCTTGCAAACCATGAGATTCAGTTTCCTACATGACTTGCCCATAGGGGAAGATACATAGCATCACAGCCAGCCCAGGAAGTCCATGAGAAATCATGGAGCTAAGTAGCATCTGCATCACAGTTCCAGAGGGACTCCCACGAGGTGGTGAGCAGATGCAACTTGACATCAATATGATTCAAATGAAACATTTCTGCTCAATAAACCAAAGCATTTTGATTGAGTGGGACCACCCTGGAACAAATAACTTTGTTTTTATTTTCCCAGGTTTGGAAAATAAAAGTTAGCATAAATCACTTAACAAATATCTTCCTGAAAATGCTAATATTTCCACTGCAACACAGCACGTGCAAATGTTTGTGTGCATATACAGATATGTATAAGTGCATCTGTATATGCACCTATAAATTGAAGGAAGCTTGCATATGTTTTTCCTCATTTTCATTTACCTGGCATGCCTGCCTGCATTTTAGAAATTAAGAAGAGATATGACCCCAGAAATTAAACTTGCTGTGTTAGACAAATGGGTTACTGTGGTTAAGAACATCAACTTCTTTCTATTTTCCTTCTTTTTTTTTTTTTCCTTTTTTTTTAATTGTGACTGTGTCACCTTGGAAAGTGAGTTGATTATGTGGTACAAAATATGCATAAGAGAGTGCTTGGTCTGAAGGACTGGCTGGTTCAAGGGATCAGTAATCTAATGTGGAATCTTCCACCCCTTAGCCACCAGTCTGAGTCTGGCATAGGTGAGTAATAAAAACACAAATCTCTCTGCAGCTGGCAGCCATTTGGATGAATAAATAAACTGATAATGTCAATATAATTTGGCAAAAAACAATTCCACATCTGTGCAATAATTAGCACTTTTGGGGTATCTCAGCAAACAGAGAAAAACCTGAAAGGGCATGAGGATTGAAAGTAGCAGTGTGTCATGTTTCTGTAATATTTCCCATCCTGAATTATACCAAAGCATTTTATAATTTATTAACTTTGGTCATGTTCCAGTGTATATATCCCTGCAAATTCAAGACACCAGGGTTCGCTTAAATCTGACCATCCACTCTACTTAATAAGGACACCATGAACACTGAATTTGTTTGTGTTTAAAATTTCCTAAAGAGGGAGTTCTGGGGCTCTGCTTGAAATACAAGAACACAGGGGAACAAGGCACTGAACTGGCTCCAGGACTCTTCCTACAGTTACTTGGCAACATGGCCCTGGCTCTCCCTCCTCGCCACAGTCCCCAGGACCTGCTTTTGGTTGGGGTTAATTAGATGTTGCTCAGTGCACTCCCTGGCTAAGGCTAAAGTCTTCTGGGAGCTTTCTTGTGGCCTAAGGCTGAACTCACAATAACTATGCTAATGAATTAATAGGAGCAAGCAGGAAAAGGGTGAGTTACAGAAAGCTATCTGTGTTTTTAACCCCTGTATGAGTTGGTGTTAATGTAGGGCTGGCAAAATCTGAAGCCTTGCTGGACACGAGCTGGCTTCCTGCAGACCCATTTGGATGTCTGCATTGCACACTGCTTCCAGCAGCACAGTGCGGAGGCACCCGAAGCTGGCTCTGGAAGCTGTACAGAAGTATTTTTGCAGAGCTTAAGCTAATAAGCTCTGCCAGGCCTGGGCTAGCCTGCACAGAGCCCGTATGGATGTCTGCAGTTGTGGCACTGTTTATCAGCAAACTGGATAATCTGCCAGGGATAATGGAGAGCTGACTATATATTGAATGTGTGTTTGCAAGGAAAATTACGTGTTAGGGTTTTGACTCTAAAGCATCAGTGGATTAAAGTCAGACAGCTGACTAGGTTTCTGCTCCTATCTGTCTGCTGGCCTCCTTCTCAGAGGTTGTTGCCCCTGTGACAGGGGTGGCTTAAAAGCTCACGAAGCAGCTTCTAAGTAGTTATAACATGTTGTGGTAGGGTGTTTTTTCTGGAATGATAGAAGTGATAAACAGTATTTGTTGTAGAAGTTTCCAAAGTCCAGGAGACTGATTCAGACACCTTGTACCCTTTCCGTTCTGTTTTCTGCTGCTATGCCAGGTTTTTCAATTGAGTTGCTAGAGAAGGAAATGTTGTCTTTCTTCTGGCTGCATTCACTCCACAAATGCTTAACTGTAGCTGCAGAGAGGATGATGAACATCCTTTTACATCCACCTCAAACTTTGACTGTTTCAGAGCTCTCTGGATGAAGGCATCACAGGCTTGATATTTGTGATGTCACATGAGGTCCAAGAGGAAGAACCATCAAAATACAACCCACAGACAGAGCTCTGGACTTGCAACCCAGACACAGCAAAGACATAATAGTTGCAAGGATAAGAGAGGAAACTAGGAAGACCAGCTTCAAATATTCTGTCTTGGATGTTTTAAAGTCATAGACACAACTAAGAGCAAGTGCGTGCACATGTTCATTTATATGTGGTTGCATAAGCATCCTAGAAGGTCCAGAAAAATTAACATTTAAATTCAGTAAAGAAAGAAACATGCTGAAATTATATACTGAAGTTCCCTATTGGTGTGATATGGCAGTCAGGGAAGATAAGATATTTAAATGTAGGAGAATCAATTAGCTGACAACAAGTACAAAAATTAATAAATTATAATTTTATCCTATTTAAATATATATATGCATATGTATATATATATGGAATTAGTTTCTCACAGCAAAAAGGGCAAACCCAAGTGTAAAAGTCTGTCACATCAGTTCTCATGCTCTTTGTACTTTTAAAAAGCAGGTGGAATAATTTTTGCACAGTCCTTGCTGGTTGATGCGTCTTAGTATGTGACTGCCAGTCACGGCAAAAGATTAGGTATGAATTTTTATGGCAGAAGTGTCTGTGCTACAATCCATCTCCACAGTATCTGAATGCAAGGTTTTGCACCTATTTTTCATTGGAGATGCATCTTAAGCTGTAATGTTTTATTTGTTTTTGTACTGAAGGGAGTGCAGATTTTTTCCTTGGCTTTAAGGTGGCAAGTAGGGTCCCAGATAATACTGCAGTCTGTTTGTCCTCTCCAGGCTTCCTGAACTAAGCAGGAATCCTTGCATCCCTTTTGCATGCTGTTAAAGTCACAGTGTCATTCTACCCCTGCATGCCTTACATGACACAACTAACTTTGTATTTTCATCTGTGAAAGATCTAATTCTGCGTATCTATTTCCTATTTCCCTTTTTGATAATGCAACCTGGGAAAGAAGACATGAGAATGATGTAAATTGCCTTGGAAAATATTTTAGTATATGTGTCATGCATATCATGTCTGAATTTTTTGTCTATTTGCAGCTTTCGCACTGACGTGAAATTTCAACATTAAGGACCTGATTCTGGCAAATGCCAGTGCCCTTCAGGAGTACCCTTATGACCACCCATGTTACAACCCCTTCACAATGAGAAAAGTTTAAGTGGTCCTATAATAAACTAAAATATGGCTCAAATGTTGGTATAATTGAAGAAAAGACACAGTGTTGGTTTGATATCTACATTTTCTTCAAGGGTAGGTATCCTTCAAAGGATGTATAAAAACCCATTGATAACTGAAAGGCAGCAGAGTTCATGTTATTTGGCTTCAACTGGTGTGCCAAACCTGGTGTGCATTTATTGAGCTATCACAGACACAGTTTTCATACTACATGCTTTAATTCCAACTGTTGAAGTATGGATACTCCTACAACACTGAAGTGCTTATCAGGCTCAAGCCCCCATCGTGCCCTGCTGTGTACAAACCTGAAGCAGTTCCACATGTTATTCCCAAAAGTAGTTTGAGTTGTCAGTGGGTCATGTTTCCTGGAATTAATGGTTGGGATGCTAGACCTCAAACGTTTCCCTCTGGCAATACTAGTTTTCATGTTAATGAGCTTGTTAAGGCCCTTATGACCAAAATATTAAGGAAGATGATCTCCATAAGAAAAACTATATTAATAATTTTATTATATGCGATGTAAACATTTCCAGGATGTAGAAGAACAATCTCTAAAAAAAACACCTTAATTAGGAATATCACATTCTCAATAAAATTAAACAAAAGTGTATAAAGTATTAGAACTAACAGAGTGGGATTTCATATCTTTTTTTCCATTACGGCAGCCACAGCAAAAGTCTTTTACCTAAAACTCTTTCCTATAGCAGCCTGGGCTCATCCACACTACAGGAAGATCCTCTTAGAAGATGCCCTAAGGGATCACCTTAAGCTTCTATACAGATATGAGCTTTGTCTTGGTCTAAGGCCAGCCCCAAGGACAGTCTTGCTGGCATTTAACACCAATAAGAGCTTCTTTGGACTCCATGACTCCCTGCTTGGTAATACAGATAAAATCAATATGTTTTACCAGACCTCAGCATTTACTAAGTGCTGCTGTGGCCCAAACATGCTTTTAATGCAACAGGTAAACAAGTTATATCAATGGAGAAAATAACCATCGGATTCAGTGAAGAATGTTTCAGTCTCCTGAGGTTTCCATGTAAATATGGATATGTTCAACCCTATTGCTATGAAATGAAATAGTCTGTGCATTATTTGTCTGAAGCAATCTATGATTACTCAGATGTCATTGCTCTTCAGAATCTTGTCTTCAAAGCTAAAGGCAAGAACAGTTGGGCAAGTTGTGTTCAGTCTCATCACTGAATTCATCACTTGATAAGTAGAACAGTTTATCATGTCTACATAGAGATTTTTCTGTTATTTTCCTGCAAAAATTCAGAAGTGACAGTCGTCATTTTGTTATGATATAATAAGAAACTCTGTGCTACCCAATGCACTTTTACATTTTCAAAAGGCATGTATTTTGATCAAAGGGAGGACCGTGAGTTCTGCACAGAAACTAAGTGTATAAAATGAGGAGAACCCATGTCAGACATGGAGCAAACAGAAACTCTCCCGTTCCAATGTCTTAGATGCCCGAAAAACTGAGTTTGAGGTACAAATGTACTTATTTTAAAAAAGTGAAATGGCCTTTAAAGACTTTTCCTAAAAAATGTTAAACTATAATTTAATATTCTTGGATAAGAAAGGCAGGTAGCAGGAATATTTGAGCCTATCAGATTCCTCTGCCTAGAAAGTCTCCACCAGCTAATTACTGCTTATTTTTAAACAAGAGCCTTGACCTATTTTTGATCAATCCTCTAGTGATTTTTCTTGAGGTGTAAATGTTCAAAGATACCAAATACTAAACTACGCCCCAAAAGGTCGTTCTGGGATTTTGGGTGTACTCAAAATGATGAACTCAAAATCTAGACCCATGAGGCTGAAGATGAGAAGTTTAAAACCAGTCAGAAAAATATTCCCCAGTCCTACCTGTACTTTAATTTTACTGCACTATGGAACAGAAATATGGGGAAAATTCCATATCTACATTTACCATGTCAGGTGAAAATTTTGTACTGTAGCTACAGCCATGTGGTTATTCACAAAAGCAAAATTCATACTTAATTAGGAAAATATAAACAACCCACTGTGAGATATGAGTGAACAATATGGAGAAACATTGCTTCCTTTTTTCTTTTAGGAGTTATTTCTATTACTACTATTTTAAATCTGTTCTAGGCAATGGTTAATGAAGAAAACTTGAAATAAGGAAAGAATAATGAAAAACTGTAGTTCAGTTGCAACACCATTTAAACTAAAATCTCTGTTTGTAATAGTTTATCCATATATTTATTCAAATATATGAAAATTTATGCAAATTTCCACCCAATTGTTTTGTGGTTAGGTATACTACGAGGGATGTTTCAGGCTATGCAGCTTCCCTAGCTAACAACTCTCACTGTCTTCTATTTAATAAAATTCAAACAACAACAGATCTTGAATTCTGAAACTGAAGAAAGCAAGCAAAGGTGAAGTAATATTATCCAGGATCTTAAAAGAAAATGGAAGAGCTACCCATTCTTACAGGTGCTTTATATTACAAAATGCCTTTAGCTCATTTTTTAGCTTCTTGTGTCCATGCAGTTAGGCATTTAATTACCTGTTTACCAGCTTACATCCTAGACATTCAGCACTCAATAAATTGGTGATTGCATTCAGATTAAATTCAAGAGAATTATCACCACTCTAAATAATGCTTACATTTATTGCAAATCTTAAATGACCCTTTTTAAAAATTGTAAGCCTCTAAAGTACATCCTTTCTCCTAAAAGACACAATAAATCACTTAAGCACCTCTCCCGCTCTACTGAAGAAGCATCTGATTAACAGTCTTTTTCTAATAGAGGTAAGAACCTGGGAGGGTCAGAAGTGAAATCTAAATGTCTCTTTTCACAGCTATTCGGGAAAGAATCTGTGTAGTAGTTTGATCTGTATCTGCACTTGGATTGAGCAATTGTGTTCAGGCAGAGAATTGCCTGGCATTATCTTATGACTCACTTGACAGAGCTTTCCCCTACTTTACATTACCTGAGAAGAGATCATTACAAAACATACAAGTAGTATAATTTTATAGCAATCTATTTTGAACTAGCAAATTAAATGGGAAGAAGAGAGGAAATGGAATGCAGCAAGCATAATGCTTTGAATTGTGTTTTAAAGAAATAGGAGTTTAGCAGAAGTGTGGAAGAAAGACTGGGTTAGGGAGCAGGAGGCTTTTCACTATCTTGTGACATGGCAGAACTAACTGCACAAACCTGATCCATGCTGGAGAACCCTCTCATTGAAAAAGGGTGAATATATGTGGGTGTCACAGGTGAAAAATATCTTCAGTTGTGAAGGGTTATATGTGCCAGATAACTGGGTATATGTGTGTATGTTTCAGCAAAAGTCCAAAATTGTCATCTTGAGGTTTCAAGCTGAAGCCTGCTTCTTGCTAACTGCAACTATTACAAGTTGGCTCTACATTTTCCTAAAACTTGGACTAAATAGCAGGGAAATGCCTTGAGCCCTCTGGTTACCAAAGAGACACATGTCAGGACCAACAAATAGAATAATGATCATGTTTCTGCATATAAACTAGATTGGGAGAGCCCTGGGCTTGGGACGTCCTTAAAAAAAAAGGAGGCTGAATCACTAGGATTTCCAAAGAGAAAAAGTGGTTTTGGAGAGAAGAAAGAGGACCAGGAAAGAAGATGGGGAGAATCCTGACTGGGGGAAGGGTGCTGGTAGTCAGAGAGATGCACAGAGACGGAAACTAGGAGATGCACAGGGACTTTCACCAATGATAGTTCACAAGGGTCACTGCGAGCACATGGAACCCACAGAACTTCCTGCCCCAATTTCCCAGAACAGCAGTGACTTCTCTACCAGGGTGGAAATTAAGGGCTAGAAAGGGTGGAGTTGGAGAGCAAGGGAGTGTAAAATAACCAAGCAGGCTAAGAGCTCAAATCTTTCAGGTTATTAAGCCCAGTATACAGGTCCACTACTAGTTACTGTTTATTCTATCTCTCCTGCGGCAGTGGGAGAAGGACAAGGTAACCAACAGAAAGTCTTGAAAGCCAGGCTTGGGGATTTGGAGGACTGCATTTTGTTATTAAAATCTCTGAGGAATGTCAAAACCAAATAGAATCACTGTCCTCTAAATTCACAACTGAAGCAAATCCTTAGTAATATTTCTTGGGAGAGGAATTAATTAGAGGGAGAATAATTTTCCAGCCAAGATTTTCCCATTTGTTTGGTTTGCAGAACCAACATTAATGAAGTGTAGAGTTGCACCTAAAAGTGGGATCTCTCCACTCTCCCACCTTTACTGTGGGACCAGCTCACCTCTTGGTCCCTTTGCTTCTTACAGATAAAGGTTGATATACCTGCAAGTCCCAAAAGTGAAATACAGCCAATTTTATGGGATACTCCTGAGAGATGTTAAGTAGTCAAGCTGGTTCAAGCATCTACAAGATATAGATAAAAAGTTATAATTAATAGAAGAATAGTAACAGAAGATGCTGCAGAGACAGCCTTGAGCCTAAGGTTTTATTGCAAAGACACTCAAATTGACTTACCAGCAGGAGTCAAAGCTGACTGGAAGCAACTTATCCACAAGGTTTCAGGAACTTTTCTAGCACATGGATGCACAAGGCATTTTTTACAGATAAGATAGTCTTTAGGCAGAAATGTAAGATGCCTTAGAATGCTTTAAAGACCACAAGGCATTTTTTGGCACTTTGGCTGCTCTTAACTCCATGCTGAACGCCTTTGAATGAAATACTGTCTCTTTCCCAACAGAAAGCTTTTCTTCCTTCATTCCTGTGACCTGCCTGTCTGCTCCTGTTGCTGCCACCATTCTCTCTGCTGGAGCCACAGTCTGCCAGCTCCTTGCTGCAGCTGGAACAGGAGGATTGCTCCAAGGGCAGGAGTCAGCTCCCAAGCTTCTCAGAAAGTCACACCTGCCGTGGTCACTTCTCATGAGGGAAGACAGCCTGCAAGCCAGGAGCACGCAGTGCAGCAAGCACTGTCCTGTCTGCCATACCCACACTGAACTGAAGCAGAAACAATACTACCACAGGGACCAGAATGTGGGAATTCTGTATCTTTTATTGTGGAATCTTATACATGCCTGTTTTTCTTCTGTGTCCTCTCTCCCTGTGCCCTCTCTTTCACAGATCCACACAGCTACAGTGGGAGGGTTCCAACCACCCCACTCCCCCCAGGCCTCATGTACAGCCTGGTGCCTTCCTCCTGCAGGTTTGGACAGGTGAATTTAAATTAAATGAAATGAGTGGTGTGGCTAGGTGTGACCACAGCTGTCTCCTCTGTTTAAATTCATGCTGTAGTCCTCTCAGAAGAAGCTGTCACATGTTTTTTCTGGAGCTTGGGGAAGAATGGGAAGAAAATGAACCTGTTTGGAGAGGGAGGGTGGCAGAGGCAGCAGGGTGCAGAAGCAAAGAGCCACAGCAGGGATCCAGGAACCACAGGGAGGGTTGTGCAAGGGTAAATGGCACACACTCGACTTTGCAGAGAGAGACAGAAGCAAGGACACCGTGGGCCAGGGGAAGAATTGTGCAGAAATCCTTATGTTTTGTTCTGTTTACACTTTGTCACTTGGAGGGTTTTGTCATTAAAGAGAGTGATCTTACTGTTGTTCTAAGAAAAAATTGCTTTAAAGAGGTCATTATAAGAAGAAGCCTAAGCAGAACTATCACAAATCTCTGGCCTGCTCAGGGTCTCAATGCACTTAATGCCTACATGGGTGCTCCAAGCACAAGGTACTGACCACAAGATTTAAGGTGACTGCAATTGCTGCTTGTTGTCATGGTTTAACCCCAGCCAGGAACTGAGCACCACATAGCTGCCTGTTCACTCACTCTGTCACTTCCCTCCACCCTCACCCTGTAGGAAGGGGAGAATAATAAAAAAAAAAAAGGTAAAACCTGTAAGTTGAGAACTGTTTCATACAGGAAGTAAACAGGAAGTAAATTTTAAAAGTTACAATAATAATAATAATAATAATAATAATAATAATAATAATAATAATAATAATAATACAAGGAAAGAGAGAGGGAGAGAGACAGAGAGATATATATAAAACCCAGGAGAAACAAGTAATGCACCATACAATTTCTTACCACCCTACTAATTGATGCCCAGTCTGTCCATCAAGAGCAATTGGTGGTTCCTAGCAAACGCTTCCCAGAGAATATACCAGGCATGACATTCTTTATGATGGAATATGCCTTCCCAGCCACATTTCCTCCCAATTTTTTTGTGCATCTCCTCACTGGCAGAGCATGAGACACCGAAATGTACTGTTAGCTGTGAGTAATAGCTACTCTAACTTGGGGCACTTTTAATTGATCTGAGTTCTTACAGTTGGAGATGCTAAAGAAAACTGAGCAGATAGTTGGGAAGCTCTTGTTCATTTTAGCTAATGATACCAATAGCATGCTTTTCAGTTCTTTTCATCTGCTTTGTCTATTCTTTCTTATTAAAGCCAATTAGAAAATTTTCTAACTGAAATGTATTATCTTTGATATAATTACCAGTAAGTCATGAATACCAGTCATATGACTGCTAATGAAAAGCTGTTCTGTTTCTTAAATTAGCTATCTTAATATTTTCTGCAGTAAATTTTCTTCTTTATTTTTCTAAATCAAGTTTAGAAAAGTGCAATAGAGCAGTANGAGCACCACATAGCTGCCTGTTCACTCACTCTGTCACTTCCCTCCACCCTCACCCTGTAGGAAGGGGAGAATAATAAAAAAAAAAAAGGTAAAACCTGTAAGTTGAGAACTGTTTCATACAGGAAGTAAACAGGAAGTAAATTTTAACAGTTACAATAATAATAATAATAATAANGCCACATTTCCTCCCAATTTTTTTGTGCATCTCCTCACTGGCAGAGCATGAGACACCGAAATGTACTGTTAGCTGTGAGTAATAGCTACTCTAACTTGGGGCACTTTTAATTGATCTGAGTTCTTACAGTTGGAGATGCTAAAGAAAACTGAGCAGATAGTTGGGAAGCTCTTGTTCATTTTAGCTAATGATACCAATAGCATGCTTTTCAGTTCTTTTCATCTGCTTTGTCTATTCTTTCTTATTAAAGCCAATTAGAAAATTTTCTAACTGAAATGTATTATCTTTGATATAATTACCAGTAAGTCATGAATACCAGTCATATGACTGCTAATGAAAAGCTGTTCTGTTTCTTAAATTAGCTATCTTAATATTTTCTGCAGTAAATTTTCTTCTTTATTTTTCTAAATCAAGTTTAGAAAAGTGCAATAGAGCAGTAATGGGACAGGGGTGCTATAAAAAATGTTAGTGAATGGAGTAATTGTAGCACTTACAACAGATGAGATGTTTGCAATTAATTTTACAGTTACTGCTCAAGACACTATTTTGGGAAATAAAATATTTTACTAACTTAAATTAATACTGCTTGTAGACATTTCATGTTAGAAAACATTGGGTAAAAATTTACTCTTCTGTTCTCCTTAGATAACTAAAAGATGCATGTTACTGCCACCTCATTAAACTAGTATCAGCTCTGTGATTTCACCTCCAATATTTTCCTAAACCTTTGTTTATATTTTTAATAAAGTTTGAGGTTAAAGTAAGGGAATCTATTTATAACTAATACAAAAGTTTATCTCTAAAAATGTACCAAAATATAACAAATGGTTATGCTTTTATGTTGCTATGTGCCTGTAGTAAACAAAAGAAAGTGTATATGCAGCCAATGAGAATGGAAGTTATTTTCTGGAGTAGTACTTCTTCTGTTAAATTTCAAAATTGTCTCATCTTACAGGCAGACAAAAAGCCACCATGCACATGGACATGGTTATACCACAAAGGCTGAAGTGGGGAGGTTCACATAGTGCTAGCTAAAATCTAGAGACTGAATGAGATAAGGAGTCTTCTCCACATGACGTCATCCCTTGCCTGCAAACAAAGCCATTGCACAAAGTTGAATATTTCCTACAGTTCGTAGACCCAGCCAGGCTCCTGCAGTCCCCAGGCTGGTTGCAGAGAAGCAGCAGCAGCTATTTATCTTATCCATTCTGGAACTGAATGATGTGAGAGACTCCCAGTTTTGTGAAAAAACTATCACTGGAAGAGTCAAAATAATGTTATCTGATACAATGGACATCCAAAATGTTTTCTAGGGTTTTATCTTTTCCTAAAAAAGATAATTTATAAAGGAAATCCATCGTACTGTGACTTTACCAGGTATGATTTTAAATTTTATTCCTTTCTACCAAAAGTTAGCAGCACTGAAAGCCAAGGTTCACTGTATAACACTATGAAGACTGCAGCCCCATTAAGATAAAAGTTCCAAAGAGTGAAACTAGTTGAAGCTATTGCCTAAAGCAATCCCATCAGGCCTCCTACTGAAGGTATACATTCTACTGAAGAAAAACCACTATATATGCTTTCTGCTTTGTAGCAATGCTTTTCATTTTAATCTAGCTGTATTTGTTCCTGTGCTTTTATTCCAAGCAAACAAAAATGAATTCTTAGCAATCTGGGAATATATTTCCTAATGCCCTGTAGCAAATACACTTTTTTTCAATGATACAGGCTACTGGAGAAGGAAAATGAACCGTTTATGTGGTAAGCAAAGACATCTAAAAATGGAAAAGTGCAAGGGATGTTTTCTGACCAAGAGTAATTACACTGAATAGAAGTATTTTCTATTTGCAGAGCAGGTAAGCTTACCTCCCCTCTTTAGGTTCGATCTAAAGCAGGAGCTGCAGTGTGTGATCTTCATGGAACTGAAGTACAAGAAGGTCACTCATGGACCTGGCCTTAAGAAGAAGAAACAAGCTTTTGAAACTTGTTTACTGACCCAGTCTCTATAGGAGACATATATACAGAGTTTTAATGGCTCCATGTGGAAATGCGAGATAGCAAAATATACAATGCAGTTGTAGAAGCATCAAGTAAATCTTCATCAAAATATTGTAGGTTGTAGCACTACCATAAACCCTGTATGCCCAATCATTAATTTGAAAGCCTGCATTAACAATAATGGAGTTTTATTGGCCTAAGAATGTGGCATACACAACTGAGATGATTTTTGTTGTTCTACTTCATGGTCTAATGAACTGAATATTCAATGGGACTGGGAGGCAGAAATGGGGAATGCACTGCCTTGATTTGTGTTACCCAAGTTAACACTCCTCTCCAGCCACATCACTCTGACTAGCATGTCAAGTGTGACTGTAGGCCAATATCTATGTCCAGCAAAGGATTTGCAATACTTCATGATAGGCACTTTGACCCCTTTTCCAGTGCTCAGGTTAGGCTGCCTATGGGTAGGTGCATGTCCTCATTTTGTACCTCAAATCAGCTACACTGTGCTATTTTTGCTGGAGCTTTGCCTTTGAGGAGCAATTCAGAGTGCCCTCAGTTACCTTTTTTTTTTTAGATAAGAGGAGAGCACAATCCCTGTTTCACATATTGCACTTCAGTGTCTGGAACACCTGCCCAGGAGGTGGAAAAGTCCTTTGGAGCCTAGTGCCATTCAGACATTGAGCTGAAATGTCTGAAACCCACTTCCCTGCCCTATCCACAGCAGCCTGCAGCACAGGCAGAGGAGTTGAGGGCTTTCCTCCATGCCTCTCTCTGTGACTGTCACAGGAACTCAGAAAACTGGAGCAAAAAAGAGAAGGGGGTTTGAGGCTTGGCAGTAAGCCCACCAGTAAGAGTAGGAATGAGTAGCAATGGCTCTTCCATTCTGCCATATTCACAACCTTCAGACAAAGCACATGAACCAGTCCCATGGACTTCAGAAAATGAAACAACTTGTTTGAAGCTTGGTCAAAATCTACTCTACGTACTAGGGGATAAGAATTGCTGACTTCACTTCCATTAGGTGGATTTTGGACTGTCTTATCTGAGTGTTCTACAATGCTTGGGGAAACTAAGCTACTGTAAACTAGACTCATTTCATGTATTTTTGTTTAAAAGATACCTTTGCTTAAAGGTGGTTAAAAGCTTTTCTACTTTATCTACTATTTTTTCTTGCTTAAAGGTGGTTAAAAGCTCTACTCTCTTTATAAGAGCCTTTCTACTTTATAAATACAGAAACTCTGAAAATCATCTAGACCTCTTCTGCTGTTTCTTTATTTTTGTATACTTCTTGAATGTGATGAAGTAATTGCACAGAGAGGAAAATTATATTTTCTTGCTATGAGAAATTTCATACTTTCTGACAATTAAGTTATTTAACAATAGGCAATGTTGACCTGCCTGTGTCTCAGCTGTATACACACAACTGTGTACTACTGTAGTCTGGTACAATTTATAGAGTTTGACTGAAATAAACAGATCTATTTTACCCTGTAAATTTCTAGTACCTGATGAGTATATTCTACTCTTGTATTACCAGAAGTCTGTTTTCACAAAGTCTGAGCAGTAAAGGGATTCATATGGAGAAAGTTCATGGTGCAATTATCAAGGCATTCCATTCTTTGCATTGATGTTTTTAATTTTTATTTTTATGTTTATTTTTATTGAAGGTTTATATTGCTATTTTCATTTCTGTAATGAGAGCCCCTCTAAATAAACAGGAAATAAAATGTGATAAAACACCAGTCAGTCATTTTCTGGTAATTTCTTTGAAGAGTAGAGAACCTAACCTACATTATTTGGTACAAGGTAAAATGCAGTAAAATGTAACTGCTCTCCAAGACGCTTGACATAACTGTGGCAGTTGTGCTGCTGAGAATCTTTGTACAGTTCTGTATGTGCTCAGACATATGTTCATTTCTCCATTTATCACTTGAACTGGATGAACTGGAACTATAAGCAGATGTTGACTACTTTTGCTCATTCATATAAATCCAGCAAAACTTCACTGTTTTAAAATAATTTAGACTGGAGTTCTACTTTATGAAGACCTGTGATTTTCAGACTCTAAGACAGGAATAGCATTGTGTCTATCCTGTTGCATATGTCACCACTATTTCATCATTAATGTATCTCCTCTGTTCCCTTCTCTCCCTGAGACAGACTTTTTAAAGGCTTTTACCCTATTTGTGTTTTGAGGTGAAGTTTCTGAAGCTGTATAAAGATGCATTTGAAACTGAGAAATTTTGATTCTGGTGTGTGGATTGTTTACTCACAATTCTGGCTGAAGCAGAACCATCTCTTCTTTTTCATGGATGGCACAAATATTCAAACATTTTTTATTTTGTATCTAGCTCATTTTCACTGAAATTAACAGTTACACCTACAGGATAACAAGTAAAATATCTGGTTAAAACACTTTTAATCACATCCCTGTGTTCTTTTCTCTAACTTGATAAATGTTAAGCATTTTAACCAAAAATTTGTAATTACGATGCACTTTAAATTCACAGCTGAGTTGAATTTGTACATGGAACTTCCAATAGTAGAGTTGTCAATATGCTCTGGTTTTCAGCTCTTGAGTATGTAATTTAGGAGTTTTGTGTTTCTGGAGCTCTCTGTGCATACACTGTTCTTTGTCGCTGATTCATATAACGATTGTTGCTGTCCATGAACTCTGGAGATACACTCTGACAACCTTACCATTGATTATACTGTATACATCAGATTTTACTGAGTCAAGCAACACTTGAATCAAGTGTTCTAGTCAAAAAGAGAAAAAATAATAGAAAAGTTGAAAATTAGTTATCAACCAGATGTTCTGCAAATTGGTTTAAAATATCAGCTTTGAATGGTGGCTTTGTTTGGATGCAAATAAACATTTATGAAATTGTTACTACAGTCTGAAGAAACTCTAAGATTCTCTTTTGCATTATTATGTATTTATACTAGTTATTGTGGTGTTAGAACTGTTACCCATGCATTATTCTTGTCTCCCTTGGGAATCACATTTTTCTGAGGTAGGAGTACAGGACTGCCTCTGGGTCCTAATAGCCTCTCGATTTTCTGTAGGAACATGAGGAACTCAGTGGGCTCAGTCTACAGAAACCACAGGTGGGCCATCTACACTATGATATTACAATACTGTAGCATACATCAATGTGAAAGGGAAGACCAGCCAATCCCATCTAACCTCATCACTAGTGTAATGCTATGGTTTAATTTTTTCCATGAAAAACATACAATAAACTCAAAATTGTATCAACTCATTTGTAGGACACATGAAGCATTTGCAAGTCCAAAATGACTCTGCAAAGTTGTAGCTGCTTATGTAAGCAGGAATAGAGTCAGATATACTAAATGTGGTAATTAATGCATGCTAAATGGTCAGGCAATGGAAGAAGCTGCCCAGGGAATCACTGTCCCCAGAAGTGTCCAAAAGGTGGCACTTGGGGATAGTTTTGTGGTGAACATGGTGGTGCTGGATTAATGGTTGTATTTGGTGATCTTAGAGGTCTTTTCCCACCTGAATGATTCTCAGACTGTATAATTCTATGACAAATGCCTATCAGACACACAGGATGCATGAACTTTGCTATCTTTGGGATTGAGCTGGGAGAGCACCCAAGGGGAGATATGAGGGAGAGCTCCAGGCAGGTGCTGGTGCCAGCACAGTAGAAGAATGGTGCCTGTTGGACTATCTCAGCAGAGAGGTGGTAAAGGGAATGGCTGGAGGCTGCTCTGAAAAGCCAGTTTGGGAATCCCATATGAATTTAGCAGATGGTTTTGTTGAATGTGATTGTACAGACTTTACCATATTCCTGCATAAAACTGATCATTCTTAAACATTTTTTTTCTTAAATTATAAAAAATTCTACATATACAAAGGGAATCCACATGCCTGAGCCTTCAGCAGTAGCCATGCTGCCATCTGAGACACTGTTCTGTTAACAAAATCAGTGCAGCCTGGGATATTTCACCTCAAACAGGAATGATTTTTGACCACTGCAAAAGAACATGCCAACACCTTGCTGTCATCACAATGGTTTTGCTGAATCCATACCTGCAGTAGAAATGAAATGCATCCCATTTTAACATATGTCCTAATCTGACTACATGAACAGTAACAATGTGCTTGAGACCTTCAGCAATTATATGAGTTATGTAGCTGTGTGCAATTGTCACAGTGTCCAAGGATCTTCCACACACAATCAATGGCCAGTGACAGGGTCTCTGGCACTTCTTGGGGCCAGTTGTGATGTTACAGTTCTTAAACTGAACAGCAATATCTAGTGTGTGCTGTCCTCCTCCTAACACCCAAAGTAAGAAATGAAACTGCTGGCTGTTTACTATCATTTCCAATTTTGAATGAGTTCCCTGCCAAATATCAGCTGGGTTTTTACAGCAGCGGTGTGTTGGAAGTGGCTTACTGAAAGTAAAATATGATGTAGACACTGCACTATCGACTACATACCTTTTCTCAAGTAGTACAGCCTTTTGCTAGGCAACCATGAAAGTGTTCTCAAACACTCTGCTGCTGGGGTTAACTCTATATTTTCTTTAAAGCAAGCATTTAGGCCATTTCTGTTTTGATTGAGTCAGCCCCCTCCAGAGTTACATTTCCCTGCCAAGGGGGTGCACAACCTGTAAAGTTCACTGATACAGATCTCTTGGGGCCTGTGGTTTGGGTTTAGGGTTGAGAAAGAAAGTTCAGAAGGCACGATGCTTGAAACAAAGTTAGCTTTGCTTTTGCCTCTAGAGAGTAAGATTGTGGCAGACACAAACACAACTGAATGTGCACTAAACCAACTGAAACCTGCTCCATGCCTATTCCTTTAAAACAAAGTGAGTGCTGTGCTGAAGAAGTCCCACAGGACACTCTTCCCTGTAGCAAGCAGCATCTTCAACCTCCTTTTGATTCCTTACCAAGGGATCTGCATACATACACAGACCCTAGCAAAAAAGGAAAGGATAGATGCAGGAACCATCCTAAAGATACAGAATGGTTCCAGACTACTACAGTAATTTCAACCAATGTGTGTCTTTTATTTCTGTGAGGTGTCCTTGATACTGTGTTGAGGTTACTTGTTGGTTTCAACCAGAGAAACAGGTTAGAAAATTTATGCATGTAGTCCTGTGTCAGTAGCAAGATTTGTTCCTGCACATTATTATACTTCTTTAGAAAGTCAGAGAATCTCAGGTAATGTTACAATGTCTTCAGGCAGAGTCTCAGAAGTAATAAAGAGGTCTGATAAAATGTAAAAAAAATTTTTTTGTGTATTTCATCTGAAAAGGAGTTTTTTGAGACACCAGTACTATATGTGCACACACACATACATGTAGTAGATTCCTAGCTTTAGTGCACTTAGTATTCACTAAAAGGTTTTAATTACAAAAGAACCTACATTCCTAACCTAGGCATACTCACTCAGATAACCAACCTTTCCCTCTCCACCCAGTGAGGAAGGAAAGCAGCATCTGGTTAAAAATCACAGTTATGTAGGATGAGGTCAGCGTTAGCAGCATTAGAACTGAAAAATTTCGAGTATTTGTCTTGTTGGCATTTATATCGAAGTTTGTTTGCCATTTGCATTTCTTTGTATTTCACTGTGAGTCTAGGATTAAAATGCACACTGAAACTCAGCTGAATCCATAAAGCATCCACTATAAAAATTCATGCTCAGTCAGAAACTTTGCAAAATTTTAATGAAGCCATAACTAAATTCAAAGTTGAGTTAGCTGTGCTTTGTTATTTTGTAATGAAAGTTCTGTGCAACCCTGCTCAAATGGAGAGGACTGCTGCTGCTCCTGTGATTAGTAAACATGGGAGACACGCTGAGCCAATGTCTCCCTGCGGCATTCTCACTGAAGTCAAAGTCACCCTCGAGATGAATTTGACCTGTTGAACTCAGTGTTTTTAGAACTAATAACATAATTTCTTCAACATATAGCTACAAGGAAAAAGACTCGCAACTTGAAGGCCGAGTTGTATGAATTCAGTTTAACAGTGTAGAGAAAAGGTATGGAAGACAAACCAGATTAAATTCTGATTTTCTGAAACATTGGCTGAAACCCCCCCACAAGGTACCTGCTTAATCTGAGGCAGAATCAGAAGACAGGACAAGGATGCCAGTGTTTATACAGACCTGCAGGTTGCCCCTGAAAATTTCCATGAATCATATCTTGAATTTTCACTAACTTTTTTGTTGTTATTGCAAGGTCAACAAATCAGATGTTTTTGAGGCTGTGGAACATTTTTTATGGGAAATTATTTATTCTTTGTTTTGATGACAAAAAAGTGGTTTAAGCTGAGCAACTTACTCTTCTTTCAACCTTAATTTTTCAGCTTAACAGCTAAACCAACATAATTAGTAATTTATAGAAGAGCTAAGTTATATACCATTGGTTTATTTTTAATGCAAATGATGATATTTTGAACATTCCACTTTGAACTATTATCATTAGGATTTTTAAATTGATATATCATCAGTAATTTTCCTATGGGTTTTCTCTGACAGCAGAACCACAGCATTTTTAGTCCTAACACCTGCATGTCTTTAAATACATGTATGCAAAGGAACTTGGAGGCT
>VXAX01003398.1:124088-165072 GCA_013399835.1 Leptocoma aspasia
TAAAGCTTCACTAAATCCACAATCCAAATGGAATGTGCATTTGGAATATCTGGCAGCAATGAAAGTGAGTTTTTTGTAAATGCTATCCCTAAAATACAACTATTGCCTTGAAAAAAAATTATTTCTTTAAAAAAAGTTAATTAAAGAAACACTAAAATAAACAAAAAATGTGGTAAAGTCTCAAAGAAGACCCAGAAAGATGACATTTCTATATTTTTTAGCTATTCATCTCTCATATCAAGGTCACATAAAAGTCATGCACTAGCACTTTCTAATTTTCATCCTTTGAGTACAATTGGCCTGTTTTTTCAGTGGCATTAACACCATAAATAGTCACAGAAAACAGGTGTGTTTTCTTGAAGTGCCAGTCATGAGACAGTAAAGCCCATGAAGATTGGAAATAATATAAAAAGGTGTTTCTTTTTCAGCTCATACTATGTTGTATGGATTAATCAAAATTATTCCTGTCCAACCTTCCAGGAATACAGAAATGGCAGAACTTAGAAACGTTAGTGCTGAGTAAGAAAACCTGGCCAGCCTAAGGGAAACCTTCAGGACAAAGTAGATAAAGCTTCTCAGTAAATACTTGTATCTAGAGACAAAGAGAATCAAGAGCAATTAAAACAGACGTGACTGAACAAGAATGCTTGAAAGGATGACCTTGAATTTCCTTTTTGTTTGCTGGAATTTTTGGCCAGGATGAAAGAGTGTGTGTTATTTTGCTGGATTCCATGGTATCCTGGAGAAAAAGCAGATGTGATACAACATAAACATCTGGCAAGGATAGAGCAACCAGCTTTTTTTAGTGTGTAGGATGGACAAATGGAATAAAGAGGCCCTGCCTATTTACAGAAGTTACCCTTTTACTGTATATGGGATAATCATATCAATATCTTACTCCTCACTTCCATTAATTGTTTCTACTGCGCATGTTCTGGAGTTAAACTCCATTGATCTGCATATATCCATCAGATGACAAGTGCTATTTTCCAGTTCTTGTACTGGATGGACCACTGTGTCTTGATATTGAAGAGGAAATCGAATGCAGCCCAGATCTCAACATTGGTTCAGGCAATTCAAATGAGTCCCTTTTATAAAGCATAATCCATGATTAAATCAGTAGTGTGAGACTTCCTAATGATTCTGTATGATAAAATAAAAATAAATATAACATGTATGTGGTTTCTGTGTAAATAGAAAAGACAGTTTAGAAAACATAATAATTCACTTTTGGAAGCGAACTAATGAGGGTAACAAACCGGTTGGTTTTTTAAGACCTTTCTAGCATACGTGCCTTGCTTTTAAACCACAAAAATGGCAATCTTCTGCAGAGGAGAAAAACTGTGATTTACAAAGGGACACGTAATCATAGTGTTATTTTATGAAACTATATTACATTGTAATCAACTGGAAGAGCTAGCAGGTTTTAATGCCAAGTGTGTTTTCTTATGATAAACACTTGTCAATATAACACTATCTCGTGCCTGCTATATCTTGTTTCCACCATGACCTTTCAAACCACATGCATGTTCTTTTTTCTCCCTCTGAGAAAACCTTAACAACATTCTAATCATCATGAAGAGCAATTAACTGTCTTCAACCAGCTGTGCTACTCAGCTCATCTGGGAATGGGAAAAAACCTGCTCCTTAGTGCAGATCCGCCTACTCAGGCATGGCAAACAAGGCTAGTGCAGAACACAGTTCTAAATATGAAAAACTGGCACTTTCACAAAGTCTGGAGGCTTTGGGTGAACAGCAATGGTATCTCTTCTAGTGAAGAGAAGCCTCGTTCCTGCTTGCTCTACAGTCTCTGTAAGATAATGTATTAGTTTTAATAATGCGCTTTTTAAAGGTCAGCATTTGAAGAACAGCACTTATTTGTTGACATCACTGCAGAAAGCAGCCCTGCCCTCACTGAGCAAAACTTTGTGACAGAGGTATTTTCTGACTGCTGAAGAAAGAGAAATAGCTTCTTGAATGTGCAGTTGCTGAAAGGGCACAGCAGAGACTTTCAGAAACAAGTCGGAATTCAATTCTATCTAATAGTATTTGGCTTCTTTCTTTTTATAAATCTGGGACTAAACTGTGTTATGTATCAATCCTAAAACTTTTGCAATTTTTTTGTTTATTAGCAAATGAAACAATAGTAAACATAGAGCAAGTAAAATTAATATGTATACAGAAAGCTTTCATAAATACAAAGATGGAGGCAAAATTAGTAGTTAACATTTGATAACTGTTTTTTTGAGCTGAAAAATAGGATAAAAAAATCAGGCAGACCATATGCTCTTTCCTGAAACCATCAAGGATTTTGCTCTGTATAACTGGAAGCATGCATAAAAGAGGTGTACCTTCATTTTTAACGTATGTGTACTTCAAGGACACATACTTCTTGTACAACAAGAGAAGTATTTTTTGTTTGCTTTATGTGGTCATTTTAATAGCTGCTCTAAACTGCCTTGCAGATTGCTCAGAAATTTAATCTAGGTAAACAAAATGTTTATGGTATGCCTAATGAAAATTCCAATATAATCAATTTATAATGGGGCAGATCCTACAGAAACTTTGAAAAATACAATCTTATTTTGTTTTGTTTCTAATTATTTTTACATATATACTACTAGAAAAAAAATTCTGATTAACAAAATTTTAAAAAATATCTGAATTATGATTTTGTGAACCAGAATTAAACACCTGATGGAACTGTTGACTGCTTTCCTTCGAGTCTGGACCTTTATCAAATTGCCAGTTTTTTAAAACTCAGACCTTTGTTTATCCTCATGCTATATATTCTCTAAAATTACTCTTTTTATTGACATTTTCTCAGAAGTAAACTACACAGTTCTTGGAAAACTCAAGTCACTTTTCTTTAGCAGCCTAACCATGAGTTTAAACACAGACATATGTAGTGTTTTGGAGTTCAAACCAATCCTTTGTGTGCATGCAGAGTAGGAGGCCAGGTATAAAGTATTCACCAAGTGTCAGAATCCACCTTCCATTAACTACTGAAGATCAAACTGTGTGTCAACTACATTAAGAATAAGATTAGCAGTGGGTAAGCTAAAAAAAAATCTTGGTATAACGTCCAGTGAGATTTTAATTTAGGGGATCTCCAAATAAAGAGTTTTAAAAAACTGGGGAAAAAAGCAAATTTTTAAAAAAGACAAAAAAAGGAGGTCTAGTCTGATACAAAGAAACAGAAAGATCAACAGCATATTATATGTGGTACACAGAGAAAATCTATTTTTATTACACAGGGAATTAAGAGTAATTGTTACTATAGAAGTTCTTCAACTGTTTAAAGGGAGGGTGGTAGGTCAGTTGCTTATAATTTTGCTATATTGAAAAAGTCCCTGCAGAATTTAATTTTTTTTTTTTTTAATGACTGGATTTTATTGGGAATATTTTTAGTGAAAATAGTGGAGCTGCTTCTGAGACAAATAGATCTTCAGCAGTATCTACTAGGACACCTGAGTTGTACAGAGCCAACAGGATGAAAGAACCGCTGATAGCCAGAGGACAAACTGTCTCCTTGAACAATTGGAACATATTCCACTTAGCAAAGTTTAGGAGGCTTGAGCAAAAAGCAGCATATCCCCTGCATGCTGTGGAGAGCAGCTCTCCCTCTCAGTGGATGGAGGGTAACAGCCATCTGCTTGGCCAACCCAGCTGATGGGCTGTAGAGGAAATTGCTCGGGTTAGAGAGTCACGGTTACGTGGCCGTGAGCTGTAACAACCCATATCCTGTGTGGGACAAAGACACGCTCACTGAGGAGACATGAGGACAGCTGAGGATGGGACGAAGCCTATGGACAGTCAGCTGCACAAAATCCACAGCCTGGTGCTGGTAGAAATGAAAGGCTTCTTGATTGTATGTACCTAACATCTCTACTCCAAGACAGTGTCGGATAAAAATCGGAGAATCTTTTGGTTTTGAGACCCTTGTGTGCAAGAGCCTGTATTTTTATTTCCTTCATGGACAGGCAAATCTCAGTCTGCCTTTTAGGCAGGTGAGGAAATGGGACTTGAGTGTGTGAAGGAGGCTACACTAGATCACCTTGGTGTGAGCAGAAACATGTCTTGATGCTTTTGGAATCCTTATCACATTCAGTAAGTCATTCTAAATATCAGCCCACCACATTAACACAAAGCAAAACAGTGGTTGGTTCTCTGCAGCCTTGTACAGAGAAAGATTCTGCTTTCACCATAGAAGTGCCCAGTGTGGCCTGAAACAGTAATAGATCTGTAAAATCCCAAACTGAGACAGGCAATACATTTGCCAGTGCTTGGTAGATGGCAGTGTGCTTCTGCCCTTATGGAGCCTGAGTAAGTATAGATTTTGCGTATAGCTCATGGTTCGGGATAATGTAGAAATCTGTAAAATAAAGGTGGAATAAATTGTTTTGCTGTTGATTTAGAAAAGTGAATGTGAAATATTTGGAAAAATTGTGGAAGATCCCGTTCCTTGGTTACAAAACAAAGTCCCTGGATGAAGAGTTGTTCTGCTTTTTTTGGGGCCTGGATGATCCTCTTTCAGAAGTTTATGGACTGCATTCTGGCTCAGGATACTTGTCCATGAACAACTGCCCCCTTAGACAAGGATGCAGTCTGTACCTAAAATGATGAGTATCCATTGTAATGGCAGTAAGCATAGCGCTGCTATCTATGAAGCACAGCTCTCACTGCCAACATGATTAATGTGCTGCTCTTCTTTGTGAGATAGCTCTCTTCTGACTCACTTGCTGACTTATATCATTGTGCAATCTTGAGAACAAAAAAAAAGGCGGCCAGTTTTATTTTGGGGTGTTGTGAGACTAATTTAGGCAGATTATTTGGAACCCTATTTCCACCCTAGCTCCCCTGGCATTAAACTTCATTAGGGTGCCAAAAACAATAGTTTAGAAAGTGGCCTGAGAATAACCTTTTTGATGCTCAAAGAGAAATTATGTACACTCTACACGATAAATTGTTCAAATGGACATACACAAAAGAGAAATGTCAGAAATACCAACAAGCAGTTTTCAGGCTTCCGGGAGAAGTACTGAACACATGCTTGTTACAGGATGAGGAAGAAATATTCAGCATTTGAGAAAGCCTAGGAGGAAAATGGCCTATCTAGTTATTGAAATTCAAGCAGCATCTCCTGATCAATTACTTTGTTTGTTCATTGATCATGGATTATGCGCTGCTTTCAGGAATTTCTTCAGCAAAGGGTACAAATGGTAGATTTCTGAAATGCAGTCCATTGTCTAAGATATGTCTCACCATGATCTGCAAAGGGAATTTTGTGGCAGACTGAAACAACCTATCATAGAATCATAGAATGGCCTGGACTGGAAGGGACCTTAAAGATCATCTAGTTCCTTCTCCCTTGCCATGGGCAGGGACCCTTTCCACTAGATCAGTTTGCTCAGAGCCCAAAAAAATTTGGCCTTAAGCACTTCCAGGAATAGGGCATCTACAGCTTCTCTGGAAAACCTATTCCAGTGCCTCACCACTCTCACAGTAAAGAATTTCTTCCTAATATCTAATCTAAACTTACTCTCTTTCAGTTTGAAGCCATTCCCCCTTGCCCTGTCACTATGTGCCCTTGTAAATAGTCTCTCTCCATCTTTCTTGGAGGCTCTCTTCAAGTACTGTAAGGATGCAATTAGGTCACCCCAAAGCCTTCTCCTCTCCAGGCTGAATAACTCAACTTTCTCAGCCTTTCTCCACAGGAGAGGTGCTCCATTCCTCTGAACAACTTGGTGGCCTCCTCCAGACTTGCTTCAACAGGTCCATGTCCTTCCTGTGCTGGGGATCCCAGAGCTGGATGCAGCACTGCAGGTGGGGTCTCACGAAAGAGAAGCAGAGGGGCAGAATCCTCTCTCTCACCTGCTGGCCAGACTATGGCAAGATGCAAGGTACCATGCTGATGGGCTCTAAAGCCTGACACTCCCAGGCAGATTCAGATATTATGTGCAGTGCATATGACTTGAAAGATATCACCAAAAGGAAGTTGTGACTGCATGTGAGAAGTGTCACTGAAGGCAGAACAGGCACTTGGCCTGGACAAAATCTTAGCCTGTGGCTCCCCAGGACAGAGTATAGAGTTTGGTTCAACTGAAGACAAACAGAATGACAAACCTCTCTGTTCTGCACCGCATCATCTCATGTTTTTTGGTTCACCTAGAGTGCACCAATATCTGTAAGTAAGAAAGAGAAGAAACATATGCTTGAGGCAAGGCTGAACATGTATCAGACCTAATCCTTTACAGCATGCAAACAGATTAGCTTTTCACGTTGAAAGCAGTCACCTCTATTGGGTACTTTGTATGGATTAGTGTTTGAGAAACTAAGGATGCAGATGATCTGGATTTATTTTATTTATTTTTAGAATGTATCTGGTTTGTATCACCTTGGGGTTTTGCTCATTGATTAATTGCTTAGGGGGAATGAAAAACTGGAATAAGAAGTAATTGCAAGCACAGAAATGTAGACTGTTCACAGTGTGCAAAAGAGCGCTAAAGCAGAAGAACGGTATTGTTAAGGGAGGACAACAGAAAAGGGATAGAAAAATAAAGAAATTGACTGAGGATAGTGTTACTTGGTTGGCTCTGAGAGAGTAAGGGTCTTTTTAACTTAGCAGTTGAGGTAGGACCATGTATATGATCCATGAGATAGGTCCACTTTGTACACAAATAAGTGTGGAGAGATGGTTTGTAATAGAATCTGTGTATGCAAAAGCACGTTGGGGCTTCTTTGCCGTTGCAGTCTAACAAAAGCTTTATATGAGATAATTTAACCAATGTTTCCTTCAAGCTGACAGCTGGTTTGCTTTCCCTTGAGGCTATGATACATTACTTTTTTTCTCCTTTTGAGTCCTGTCAAAAAAAAAGCCAAAACACGTAAAACCTAAGTTGCTCGTATTATCACTTGAAGTCCTTTCCTTTTCATTCTTTTACTGCCTTCAATGGGAAATTACAAGTAACAATACCCTTTTACAGGAATAAAACCAAGATTATTAATCATTAAAATCTTTTAAGGAAGCTAATTTCTTACTTCAACAGTGACTTACCTTTATAATCTCTGCTGATGTTTTTTTTTTTTAAATCATTGAGAAAGATACAGCTAACTTTTTCCTGAAGCAGTACCAGTCCATGGACATCTGTGTAATGTTAACTTTACTAACAGTGTTCACAATTGGTGGATTCCTCAAAATAAATACATTTTCTCAGCATTGGAACACAATAAATGACATATAAATGCAGGTCATTTCACAGTACTTTTATGCAGTAACTCTTGCACATATTCTTGGGACTTAAGCATCCTCAAAAATATCAAATTAATGAATTCATATATTGCTTGTCAGATGGAAGTACTCCTATTGCATTTCCACGATTTTAAAGAACCTTAAAATGTGGTCTAAGCACCTAGAAAGAAGAAGAAACGTCAACTGAATAAAAAAAAAAAAAGAAAAGAAAATGTTTCCTAATATGTAAAAATAGAAAAGTGTAATCTCTACTGAGATCTTTGGTATTTACCTTTCTTTTTTTCTTAATGCAATTCCAAACATTTTATTTGGACTCTGTAAGGCCTTTAACAGGGTACACCACAATATCCCTCTCTCTAAATTGGAGAGAGATGGATGGAGTGTCCAGTGGATGAGGAATTGGTTGGATGGTCACATGCAGAGGGTAGTGGTCAACAGCTCAATGTCCAAATGGACATCAGTGACAAGAGATGTCCCTCAGGGGACCTCAGTATTGTCCCTCAGTATTGAGACCAATACTGTTTCTATGTTCATAAGTGGCACAGATGAAGGGATCGAGTGCTCCCTCAGCATGTTTGAAGGTGACACCAAGCTGAGTGGTGGGCTGGACCACACGAAGAATGGGATGCCATCCAGAGAGACCTGGACAAGCTCAGGAAGTGGCCCATGGGAATTGCATAATGTTCAGTAAGATCAAGTACCTGGGTCAGGGCAATCCTGGTTATTGATCCAGGCTGAGGGATGAACAGACCCAGAGCAGCTGTGCTGAGAAGGACTTGAGGGTGCTGGAGGATGCCAGGCTGGATGTGAGCTGGCAATGTGCACTTGCAGGCCCATATCCTAGGCTGCTTAAAAAGCAGCATGGCTGGCGGGTTCAGGGAGGTGACTCTCCTCCTCTGCTTCACTGTGGTGATACCCCAGCTGGAGTTCTGCATTCAGTTCTGGGGTCCTCAGCAGATATGGGAGATGCCTCTATTGTCGAGTGCTTAATAACGTGTTTCCACTCAAAATAATGACACAGGTTAATTATCCATCATTGAAAATGCTTGATCTAAGTTGTCTGACTTTGCTCTGTGAGAGTATAAGATTACTCAAGGACTCAAATACATCTGAAAAATGCTTTTAAAAGTTGTGCACTGTCTCTCCACTGCTAATTTTTGGTTCTCAGCATCTAAATTCTTGTCCTGGTAATGTCCTCTCAAGAGGTGTCATACCAAAAGGGACTATTTACATATCCAGATTATTTGGCTGTGAAAGTCACAACCAAAAGCTACAGTTGTCAGGATACAAAAGCTTGACAGTGTGAACTGCAAGCAAAGTAAGGCTCAAACCCAAACAGGCACTTTGGCACATGCAGAGCAGCATGCCCTCATTTAGCTTTGCGTACCAAGCATGACTTTGGGTGTTGCATCTTGGGTCAGCTAGAGTCTTGAGAAGGGAGGGTGCATCTTGCATGAGAGCACATGAGAACTGGAAGGACAGAAACATCCCATGTGGGGAAAGAGAATTTATTCACAGATGCTCACAGAGTGGGATCCTGATGGAAAACTTTAGCTTCCACAGCAGTTAAAATAACCTACAAATAATAGAAATTAACCTGCTCTTTGTACTGCCATCTGAACATCTCTTGAGCCACTGCATTTTTCCACTGGAATGCTACTCTCTTGTTTCACCACCAATTTTTTTTTTTTTAAGGCTAAATTTCTCTGGTAAACTTCTTTAAACATAAATTCAATTTCTGTTCAAATTCCTTAAGATACTGTAAGACCCATTCTTTAATGAGCATACAGACCTTTTCAGGGTATATGACTTGGGAATTCTTAAAACACCATCATAAAATTGAGTTACATAGCCAATAAAGTTTCTGTAAAAACAAAACACATTATATTCATGGTCTGGATTGAATGTGACACTAATTGCAGACACTATTGCTTCTGGCCCACTGCCTCAGGGTGCCATTGTTTTAAAAAGTGATCTCAAAAGACAGTAGTGTCTTCAGATTAGGGAAACTGTGATTTGAATTCCTGGTAGAAGACTGACTATCCTTTGGAATTCTTATTCTAAAGAGGAATAGAAGATGTCTCTAAGTAATCCTAAAAGGAGACTACAGTTAATAGTGTCTCAACAATCTCAAAAGAAGTTTAAAAAATGGTTGCAAAAATGTCAGAAATTCTCAGAGTTATCACAAAAAAGTAAAACTGTCAATGATAGATTTGTTATAGAAACCTGAAATTAGATTTTAGCAAACCAACAATTTTATATTAAAAATAACCCTCTGTCATATTTTCTAACTTTTTAATAATCCTTTTGACTTATACTGAGATTTCCAGTCAAGGCTTGCCAACTTTACAGATATCACTCATTATTTGTATTACTGTGTTATATGACTGTGTACATCCATATATTTATGTACATGCACATATGTAGACATATATATAGATATATGTACAATCATACACATTTGTGTAAAAACTCACACACAAAGGGTTTCCAAACACTCTGGGCCTATAAGCCACAGTTAACCCTCAGATTTAACCGCCACCTGTATTTTATATTTTTAACTAAAACAATCATGGTTATTACTGCTTAATACAGAATCATAGACACATTGTAGACTGCTAACCCCTGCCCTTACAAGACAAGAAAGTACTACAGTCTGGGTTTAAAAGCATTGCAATACAACTGAACGAGAATTAGGAATTCATTTACAATTACGAGATAATTCAAAAAGTTAGTGTCATTTAGCCACTTGACCCAATTCAGGACATATGTATTCTATTCTGTGCAAAATTCTGGATAAATCACTTCCTTGTCTTTTATCTGATAACAATTTTGATCCCTTTCACAAAGTAATTTGAAATATACTAAACACTGAATAAGCATTATTCAGAGATAAACCGGGACCCAGATGTTTTGAAAGACAGAGAGACTATATTGCATAACAGACACAATAACCATGCCTTCTTTTTCCTCTTCCAAGTCTTCCTATTTAAACATGTCTGTGGCTTCTCCTCAAAAGCACAGAAAAAAAGATTCTAAATTCTCCAGATCAAGTTTCATGAGCCACACACATTTAAAATTAAGTACATGAAGTATGTTCTAAAAAGGGTTTTTAGCACCAGCATTCAAGATGAATTGATAAACTTCTCTCTATAATATTGACTGTAGATCAAAAAGGGTTCTTGAGAACTAGAAATGCATAAATAACTTGGCAGAATAAGCCTCATGTAATTATTAAAAAAAATCCCATATTTTTAAACAAAATATCGTGTGATGAAATATTTTGAAATAGAAATATTTTTTTAAATTCTTTGAAAAGCAGATGTAAATTTTTTGCATTTGTCAACAGCATGTCTTCCTCCTTCTCCCAGGCCAGAAGTTGTCTAGAGATTATGATATTTAGTTCTCAAAACTTTATCCAAGCACATTTTGACAACAATTTATTTCAATACCTTTCAACTAAACACAATGGACAGAAATATTTCAAGCACCTCAGTATAAATATGTGGGGTTGGGCAGTAATTGCTGGCTATTGTGGACATTATTTTTAATCTTCCAGGAAATTATAGATACTCACCTTCAAAAATTAAAATTTCAATTAATGGACAGTAATTCTAATGCCAAACTGAATGGCCACATTACTATTAGACAAAAAAAAAAAAAAAGTAGTTCTAATTTTGCTATCTGTGACATAATATTTCTTCTCAAGATATCCAGAAATAAATCTAAAATTTCAAACAATAAATGGTTACTTGAATTTCATAAACAGGAACCATAACAAATCAATCTACTAACAATTGTTCATTAATAAAAACTAACGGAAGAACTAATGGAAAAAACTAATGGAAAAAAGTTCAAAAATGTAAAAGGCAATATGGTTGGCAGTCACTGAGATCTGAGATCTGCATTTTCATCCTCCTCTTGACAAATTCTGCCCTAAAGAAAAGTATACAAAAGGCAGGATAAAAGCACAAAGAGAAAGTATAGTTAATATAAAATAGCTGTACTGAGAGAGAGCAAAGGTCCATTTGACCAGTTTTTGACAGTGACAGCTAAGGGAAGCCTAGGGATCCACCATAAGAGAGCAGACATAATTCTACTAGCATTTCCCACTTTCTGAGAATAGCTCACTTAGGGGTGCTAAGTCTGTATACACAGTTCTTCATTTAACAACCTTCTATGCAAACTTCATCCAAATGGCTCTGATTTCCCTTTCATATTTTTGGCATGCAACAGATAATAAGCTATAAAAATAAGTTCCAGAGCACAGATATGCTCTCAGTGAAAAGGTATTATCCTCTGTTTACTCTACAGGCTTTGGCTGGTGTTTTTATTGTCTACTCCTAGTCCTTGTTAGGAGAACTAGACAATAATTATTTCATGAGCTGTATGGAGCAGGTGAACAAGAACTTAAAGACCTTCACCATATCTCTCCTGAGGAATCTCTTTTTGACATGGAGTCCAAGGCTGTTTAACTGAGCTTAGGCTGCGTTCCTGAGGAGTGTGAAATGCATGGGATCAACACCAGCATGTTCTGGGAAATGTTAATGTGGCTTCCTCAGCTATGAGCTACTTGTCTTTTCCTGCTAGGGATCCTAAAGCAATAATGAATAAGTACAGCATCTTCCACTCTTGTTTAAGAAAGCCTTTGAGAGTAACTTTGATACAAAATAAATTGCATTTTTGTGCCTCTTGTCTATTGTGACCTCATTTTCTCTGTACCTTTGGCAATATATGAAAATTTCAATAATAATAAATATGCTCTCCTTAAAAGTCTTCTAGAAGGCTGCTTTTTCAGCCCATCTCAGTATTCAACTACTTCCAGTTGACATCTCAATGGTCTTTTTTCTAAAAGATAACCTTTCTCTATTGCTTTTCTTTTCACCGTGCCAAGTCTTCGATACCTGGAACATAAAATTCCATGGACATAGTAAGATCAGTGGTTTCTGTAAACTGCTTGTGATATGAGAAAAATCAGCATCAGTGTGTTCTTATTTTTCTTCTAAAATATTTCATTAATGTTGTAGTCCACCCACTTGAGTTTTTCTAAACAAATTCACTTTTACAAGCTAATTCTATTCCAAAGCCTTCAAAATGAAAGTAAAAGAAAGCATATAAGTTGGAGTTTGAGTGATTTGTGTCTGGAATTCTCATCTACCGGTGTAGTCCTTAGTGATCCTGCATTTTCCACTGACAGAGACAGGATAGGAGAAAATTATTCTGTTTTTTCTTTTCTTTTCTTTTCTTTTCTTTTCTTTTCTTTTCTTTTCTTTTCTTTTCTTTTCTTTTCTTTTCTTTTCTTTTCTTTTCTTTTCTTTTCTTTTCTTTTCTTTTCTTTTCTTTTTTTAATTTATAAGAAATGCTGAAATAAGTATTTTTCTCTAATATAAATTTACAGCTAGTCTGCTTCTGAGCTGCATATACCTCTATTTGTGTGGTTATATATTTTGAATCATAAATTAACCTGTTTGTGCAGAAGTTGCTGGCTGGTGTTGTTTGAATTTGATCCTCCAGAGGCACATTAAAAGTTTAGGTGAAGACACATTAACATTGATTTTCATTCAGTTTTGCTGAGACATATACTGGTAATTAACAACCATTCATCAACTCTGGCACCTATCACAGCACAATGAAAGTGCAGAAGCAAAACTTTAAAAAAATCATTTTTGTATTTTAAAGTCAGCATGAAAGGTATATTCTTGGTCATTCTTTTTACCATAAGACTATAGGATTTATGTTTCTTTTTAATAAATTGTCAAATATCTCAAAGCCAGTTAAGGCCTTAAAAATATTACAAAACCTCACAGATTCTATGTAATTAACATTCAATCATGCCTGTGAAAAAAAGAGCTTTAAAATAGTATTTTTAATATTGGAGAAAAGCATGTAGATATAAATATATAATATGCAAGAATGGGTTCTTGCATATTTTAGCATTATGTTTGCCATCTTTTAGCTACTGGCCTTGTGGCATTTCAGCCTGACCTTCTTGCAGCTTTCCAAGAATTTTATTCCTCCAGATGTCATCAGAGACTTCATAAGTGCGTCTTCCATCTTCTCTGGGTAAGTGGAAAGAAGCTATGTGATCATTAGCTAAAATGCCCAATATCTGAGGGACACAGATATAAACTGAAGAGAGAAAACACTTTTTCTCATGTTTTATTTTCCCTATGTATTTAAATATATAGGGAAAAGAAAATTTTGGTTTTTTCCTATTCATGTGTTAATTATTGACAAATTAAATGTATATATAATGAATATATGAAGTTTAACTGTGCTCAGTGATCTTAGAGTTCTTTTCCAACCTTAACAAGTCTATGATTTTAGGTGGCAGAGCTACTTTAAGTTGTGAGTGAAAAATACTTTCTCATTCTTCCCTAAGTTTGTTCCTTAACTGAAGAGAAGAGACAAAAAAAGTGTATTTAGTTGTCACAAATGTTATATCTAAGAGCCAAATAAATGGAGAAAAAGCTCGAGGTAACTGAAGCATTTTCTATCCATTTTACTCTTCAAACTTTAGATTCTAAAATAGTGATAGATTAACTTCCAGACATGATATGTCACTTTAAAATAGAAAATGTTTTTTTCTAAAGCATAAGAAAATGAAATATTTAAACAAATGTTCAACAAAAGAAACATTCAGCTTATCTGATATAGTAAGAAAATCTAAAAACAATGCTGCAGATAGAGTGAAACTGGAGTTTTATATTTACAGAGTTCAGGGATCTTTAGGTGAAGTGTCTCCTTTGGATGCTATTTTTTAACTAAGGGATCACGAAAAAACTAGAAAGACTCTAAACAAGTTGCTCAGCTGGAGAGGTATGCAGGAACCAGGATCAAGAGAAAATACCTAGAATAATGGTTCATATATCTGTAATGTGCATGTGAAACACAAATGATGGCAGTTGGATGACCATGCAACTTTGAACAGTGGGCTCCTATGGACAGAAGTTTTAGGGTACTCACTGCCCTAGGACAAAATAAAAACTTTTTGATTTGAAAGTGACTACCTAAAATATTAGAAATCAATTTCTTCTGGATGAGAATGAATGTATGCATTTTGACTGCCTGTAAAATTTGACTTGCTGCCCACAGGTTTGGTGTAGGCCCTTGGTCAGCTTTACCAAGTGAGTTTTCATCTATCTGTCTGTCTTAAAAAAAAAATATATATATATGTTAATCCACTATCACTTTATTAAATATGCCATGAGAACACAAACTGACCAAACATTGGCTGCACAAAACTAATGCAATGCAAACAGGAATATAAGAACATGTGAAACCATTGATTTTTAATGATTATCAAATTGATGCTGGCTAACCTGGAGAGCATACAAGAAATTGCAAACAAGGATAGACATGAGAGAGAAACATTACTCACTTAGAGGAAAAATGGAAGGCCAAACCCCAGCTGAAGCTGAAATTGCCTAGTGACACAAGGAGTAACAAGAAGAAATTCTGCCAGTTTGCTCACAGAAAAAGGTTCAGAGCAAAAAGTTCAGAGGAAATGGCACTGCTGACAAAAGGGAGGAGACAGCCCAGTGATGGATGACACAGATAACACTGAAGTACTTGATGTCTTCCCCACCTCCCTACTTCAGTCCCTATAGGAAAAGCCTAAGACCAGATCACTGCATCAAGCCAGTCAAGCTTGGGAAGAAGTGCAGTCAAGAGTGGAATTGTTTCAGGCTAGGGGCTACTTGAAGGACCCTGATGTACTAAAATCCCCGGACCTGGATGAGATTCATCTGAAACTGCTGAAGCACACAGCTGAGGTGACTGTAAAGCTGCTACTTACCTGTGGCCAAAAAAATTGAGGCAATCTGGAAAAGTCCCTTACAAATGAAAAAAAAAAAATTATGCCAAGCATTATAAATGGTAGGAGGAACAATCTGAGAGTTACAGGCTATTCAGATTCATCTCAGTCCCTAAAAACAGATTCTTAGAGAATTTTTCTAAACAGTTGTGCTGGCTGTAGCTTGGATAGATGTGGGCTTTTTTTCAGAGTAGCTGGTATGGGGCTGTGTTTTGGATTTATGACCAACACAGTGTTGATAACACAGGGATGTTTTTGCTGAGCAGTACTTGCCCAGCATCAAGATATTTTCTGTGGCTCTCCCCACCCCACCAGTGAGGAGGCTGGGGGTAGACAAGAAATTGAGAGGAGACACGGCCAGGACAGCGGATCCAGACTGACCAAATGGACATCCCACACCATGTGGTGTCATGTCCAGCATATAAAGATGAGGAAGCATATAGAGATGAGGGGTCCCTGCTCAGGGACTGACTAGGCATTGGTCAGTTGGTGGTGAGCAACTGTTTTCACTTGCATGACTTGTCTTTCTTGGGTTTTATTTTCTTTGTTATTTTTTCCTTATTATTGTTGTTGTTTTTATTGTTATTAAACTTTCTTCATCTCAATCCACAGGTTTTCTTATTTTTTACTCCTCTTCCCCATCCTGCACTCTGCTGAGAGAGAGTGAATTACTGCATGGTGCTTAGCTGCTGTCTCGGGTTAAACATGGAAGGGCAAGTAAGTAAAAAAGGTTTACTAAGGACTGATCATGCTTATTATCTTAATTATGTTCAGTGATAAAGTGACTAGCAATATGAGTGAAGGGGTAATGGTGGTTGTAACATGCCTGAACTTTGCTGAGGCTTTGGAAATCTCTCAGAGCACTCTAACCTGTAAGTTAAAGAAGAAGGGGTTGTACAAATGCACTTTTAGGTAGGTTTAATATTGCCTGGACTTCTGTGCTCAGAGGGTAGGAATCAGGCATGTGATGTCCAGTGAACCTGGTAATGAGCACAAGACTTAGTGGGGTGACAATGGCTCCACAACTGTTTGGTATCTTTGTCAATAACCTCAATGATGAGACAAGAATTCTCAATACATCTATAGAAGTTATTAAATTTGGTTCACACAATAAATATTAAAGCTTCAATTGATCTTAAGATGCTGGACAACTGGGCCAAAAGCCCATGCAGCTTACACATGAGAAGTTCAAAGTTGTTTCCAGAGCAGAATAATTCAGTACAGCTATGAGATGACCAAGTGGCCGTGAAGGTGTAATCTGAATCTAAGGCCCCAGTGTGTTTTCATCACATAGGAGGCAAACTACATACTGGGTTAAGTTAGGAGAATTTTCACTACTAGAAAGGATCAAATGAACTTATCATCCACTTCTACTGCATGCTGACACATCTCAGCTATTGCATCCAGCTTTTGGTCCCCTTATTCAGGGCTGATGTGGAGGAACTGGAAAGGGTCTGTCAGAAAGGACATCTCCTGTGAAGACAGGCTGACAGAGCTGGGGTTGTTCTTCAATGTGGAGAAGAGAAGCAGAGACCTCTGGGGAGATCTCGTGGTGTGCTCCCAGTAACTTAAGAGGGTTTATAAGGAGGAAGGGAGAGGGGGGGCTTTTCATATGGGCAGAAAAGGGACAGGACAAGGGGCAATGGCTTTAAACTGAAAGAGGCCAGGTTTAGGAAGATGTTAGGAGGAAATTCTTTACACAGAGGATGGTGAGGCACTGGAGCAGGTTGCCCAGAGAACTTGTAGATGACCAATTCCTGGCAGTGCTTGAGGCCAGGTCAGATGGTGCCCTGAGCATCTTAGTCTAGAGGATGGCATCCCTGCCCACAGCAGGGGGGTTGGAACTAGATTATCTTTAAGGTCCTTTGCAACTCAAGCCATTCTATGATTCATTCTATACCTGGACTTGCTGACAGGTAACAACCACAAACTACAGGTTGGAAGGTTCAAGCAGGGCATTATGAATACATTTTTCAGAACTGGAATGCTGGAAAATGGTAGCTTAGCACAGCACTAAGATTACACAGAGGAGTTGTGGATTCTCTTCTCATGAAGGTTTTTAGGATATGATACTCCTGCTTTTAGTAGGAGGTTGGATGAGATAATTTAAAAATCCTTCCAATGATTCCCTTATTCTGATTCTAATTTCCTGCTTCCTAATGCATTGGAGTTTCATACCGTTTCCATGTTCTTAAGCGTGAAGAAAATGTACTTTGATTTATATCTATGCAGGCAGTGTTGTAGTCTGGGATGTCTACAATTATTTGAAGAAACAGGAAAAAGTGATGAAGAAGTTAGAGCTGATTTGCTATTTATCTCAGTAAGGTGGTGTGTATTACTGCTAGAAAGACTCTGACATGAGTTTGGGTAAGAAAAGAGGTTTTTTTGTCTTTGCTTCCTCCAGTTCAGGGATCAGGATCACCTTGGCACAACTATCTAGTAACCAAAAGAGCTATGGATGTTCTCATCAGTTAGATCTCAGTAAGTAGAAACTGTCAAATAGTAGACTGCAGAGAAGTGTTCTATATTACCAGCCACTACAAGAACACTTTGAGTTATAAATATCCATAAGCTTTAATGGAGAAGAGAACTGTGCCTGTCAGCAGAAAAAAAATACTATCAACCTGTGATGCCCTACACAAATAATGTCAAACTTGGGGCACGATGCAGATTAAGGTGCACTTTAAGCCATCTACTAAATGGAGTATTAGCTGGAAACTGGATTTCACCATCAATGAAACATAATTTAATATAGCTGAAGGCCAGTACTGGTTCACCTATCTCAGCTGCAATTGCAGTGAAGAAAAAAAGGCCTTCTGACTGTAAGAAAGTACTCTCTTTTCTATTACTGATCTCAACAGTGAGTTTTGATCCTGATTGTGTTCCATGGCAGCATTTTGAAAGGAAAATATTTTTAGCTTTGAACACAAGAATACTCCCTGCTTCTCTGCATATAATACCACTGTATCTCAGTGGAGGATGAGCAATGCTTTCATAACTTGCTATCTTAGAGTAGAAAAGGATATATTTAATTTGACATGAACATCTGATAGAAAATGCTAATCTGGGATTATCTACCTAGGTAGATAATCCAGGTTTATGATATTACAATCTAATCTAATCTAATCTAATTTCTGGTGTTATTTTGCAATTTGGCCTTTAGCAAGATATTGGCCTTGCTAAAGTATGTTAGGTTTACCCTACCTTAGTACTGTAAATAGGCTAACAAGGCCTATTCACTTTTTATAACACCTTGAGAACTATAGAAACCAAAAATGCAAAGTATTTTAACAGGGCAGAAAAGATATAAGGGAGTGTGAAGACAATCTTTGAAAATTCACTCTTAAGATTTTTAATGATTTCCATGACTGTTCATGACAGAGAGTTTCTTTGATTGCCGGCCCTTTCACTTTTGGTTTATATGTTCACCCTTCACTCACACATTCAAAGACTCCACAAAATTTGAGGCCTAAAGACAGGAATGAAAGAATAAAATGAAGGGCACATGACTTAGAAGATACAAGGACAAAGTTAAGAAATTGCAGAGAAAATTGCCAATAATGAGAATGGAGTTATGCAGAGTTCAGAAGTTGGGAATGAGGATAATGAGAGGTTAATGAATAGATCATAACTGAGGTTGTCCATAATGTAGATGATTACTAGACCAGCATTTTTGATGAAATTGATAAAGTAAAAACAAGGAAGGCCAGTGATGAAGCATACAAATGAAGCAACTGAACATCAAGTTTAGACCATATTTTGCATTGATACCAGAGAAAATCATTTTATTTTAAAATAGAAGAATTATGGAAATAAAAGGAAATAGACAATTTTGAAAAGAAAATATGTGTGGAGAGAAAAGGGAGAATATCTGTGTTGTATAAGCTTACAAAAAATCAAAGAAGAAAAACTAACAGAGAGCTTGAAAGAATGCTCAAGTCAAGAGTACAGCTCAAGAAGACAGATAGATTGCCCTATTGACACTAGGCTCTTATTTTCTAGCCAACTATGTACTACCTCTTGATTACATCCTGAAGAAATTTTATACACACTAAAACTGGTTCAATATTTGGAGAATACTTACAGAAATGCTTCAGATGGCATTCCAGATCTATGCCTACAGGTTAGCTTCCCAGTTGTCTCACCAAACTCTGATTATATTTCATATAACATATTGGATAATACGAAATACATATAGTAAATATTCTATATTTAATGCATATATTATACAAGTTAATAATAGATAATATATTAAATCATATACAAACAAATATATATATATACAGATGACATATGTGGACTATGTAGTTCTTCATACATGGAGTATGTACATGGAGTTAAACTAAATACATGGAGTTATGTTAGTCCTAAATGAATACCACATAGATGAAGAAAAAGTATGTTGGAAAGTTTTTTACAGCATATCAGAATGAAAATGTATCAAATGCTCCCTTTGAGATCTTTGTGTAACAGGCGAGGTGTGGCAGTTGAGGTGGTGTCAGTTATGTAGGTTGTATAATAACATGATTTTAACAGGAAAAGGTTATGGACATGAAAAGATCCTGGAGTATCTGGCTTTATGTGGCAAGCTTTTGGTAGCAGGGTGGCTACAGGGGTGACTTCTGGGAGATGCTGCCAGAAGTTTTTCCATGTGCAAAGAGCCAACATGAGCTGTCTCCAAGAAGGACCCACCACACTGGCCAAGGCTGAGGCCATCAGCAGCAGCGCCAGCACCTCTGGGATAACACAGATAAGTGGGGAGAAATTTCTTCACAACAGCAGCCACAGAGAGGACTGAGAACATGTCAGAGAAATAATCCTGCAGACACCAAGGTCAGTGCAGACATTCCCCTGCAGCCCAAGGTGCAGACCATGGTGAGGCAGCTGTGCCTCTGCAGCTCACGGAGGTCCCTGGTGGAGCAGAGATCCATTTGCAGCCTGTGGAGGACCCCATGGGAAACCCACACTGGAGCAGGCTTCTGACAGGACCTGTGGCCCATAGAGAGAGAAATCCCCTCTGGAGCAGGCTTGCTATCAGGATTTGTGACCCTGTGGGGTACCTATGCTGATGCAGTTTGCTCCTGTAAATACTGCCCCCTGTGGAAGGGACATGCACTAGAACTATTTGTGAATAACTACAACTGTCGCCCTGATTTGCAGCCTTCTTGTTGTTTTCATTTCTGTGATGGAGTTTCTCATGCTGGTTTTATGTAAACACAGCACATGTTTTGCTAACTGTCTTTTTGTTTTCATTCCTTTCTCCTGGGCAGAGAAGGTTTGATGGATCTTTTCAATGACCAGTGTGGTTGGAGAGGTGGTAGCCTCAACCTCCAATCCACGGTCGTTC
The DNA here is from genome assembly GCA_013399835.1 of Leptocoma aspasia. NCBI lineage: Eukaryota > Metazoa > Chordata > Aves > Passeriformes > Nectariniidae > Leptocoma > Leptocoma aspasia. The sequence continues at coordinate 144,504 of VXAX01003398.1, forward strand.
CCAAAACCCTATATAACACGAACTATAAATAAAACTTTCTTCTTTTTCCCTACCTGAAGAAGCAGTGTCTGTGTGTTCTTGTTGTGCTGTAGTACGACATACAACCCATGGGAAGGACTTACCCTGGAGGACTTTCCTGCAGCAGGGACCCCACACTGCAGCAGGGGGAGAGTGCAAGGAGGAACGAGTAGCACAGACAACCTGTAATGAACTGACCACAACCCCCATTCCCCATTCCCCATTCCCCTGCACCGCTTGTGGGAAGGAAGTAGAGAAATCTGAGTGAAGCTGAGCCCAGAAAGAAAAGGGATGAGAGGGGAAGGTGCTTTTAGATTTGGTCTTATTCCTCCTTATCCTACTTAATTGTTAATTATTGATAAACTAAATTCATTTCTCCAAGTCAAGTCTGTTTTGCCCATTACAGTGATCTCCCTATCCTTATTTCACCCCACAAGTCTTTTATTTTATTTTCTTCTCTTCTCCCCAGTCCACAGTCCAGTTGAGAGGCTTGGTGGGCCTGTGGTAGCTAGACAAGGGTCAACCCACCAGAGATACCAAGGAGTTTTCTTATCTATTGTGAGTGAAAATAGGATGTGACTTTTGTGTTTGTTGTAAGTTATCCTTTGAACAGTTTTTGTTATTTGCATTCTGTTGGTTATAAAAGAAGACCAATTCAGCCCCAGGCTTCCAATGCTCTTTCCTTACTCCAACACACCTATCATCTTCCTAGGAATAAGCATAGTGTGCACAGGGGTAGATAACAGCAGAGACCATTATTGGCACTTTCTCAGGGTTTTACAAAAGAACATGGGAATCCTCTTGCTCAAACCTAGGTTGTCCAGGTGCATCATTCAGACTCTGAGCGCTAGCAACAAGCTTCCCAGGAAGATGTGTGATGAAAACCATGGGAAAAATACTCCATTAAATGGCTCATGCCTATTCCCTAAGTCTGTGATTTCCTTAAGGCCTGAAATGTGAATTTTGATTCTCCCTTTCAAAAATTCTATTGTTGTTAGTAAATATTCTGAGACTAGGTTTTTCTTTTCCTGCTAGGCATATAAATATCTAACTACCATCTAAAACTTCCTCAGCTATAACCTTCAACAACATTCTGTGACACTGATGAAAATTAAAGGTTTGTTACAGAGTTATGTGTTTTGTTTTAGCAGTATGAAATTTGCCCCCTTTTGAATTAATTGAATATTTCTGTTCTTGTGCTAGAAAACAAAAAATACAGTCACAAAAGGCTTCATGGTTATTGGAAGGTATTCCTGCATTTGGAGCTGACTTAGAGATGGATGGTAGTAAAAAAAAAAAAAAAGAGTTACAGGCTTTTCTACAGTTATCTATTTTCCCATTTAACTTCCAGTAACAAAGAGAAAAAGAGTACAAATTATACTGTACCACAACAGAATGATCAGTGACAAATGTCTGTCAGTAAGATTACCATTGCAGATAGAATATGTAAACATACGTTTCAAAAACAATTTTTCCTTATGCATTCTGTCTCATCACAAAGATGCCAACTGGATAGAGTTACTTTGCACATAAGATGAGCATATTTAATAAAATGAAAGTGAAGGAATGATAACATTTTATTATCTTTTTTTAGAACACTTTCTTCAGTCCATTTTTCTGTGGAAATAGATTAAGCACAGTTAATCAAGGTCTGTCACTGAGTTCCAGTGGTGACTTTATACACTGGAAAATAAAAAGGACAAATCTAGCCTAAAAGGAAGGCACATACGGAGTTGCTTGTGGTTTCTTACAGACTTCAAATAAAGAACAGATTTTTATGGGCTTTTAATACAGTGAAACTCAAAATCACACTATTTTGTCTCTTCAGCTGTTTCTGAAAGCAAATAAAAATATTACTGTGCACATGGTGTTGCAAGTCCTTCAGCAAGGAAGGGCTCCCTACCACAAGAATCAGTACCATGGTATCACCCAGAGGAGGTGATATTCTCCTGTTTTCCAATATCTCTGATTCTTTGTAGTACTGTAGAACTAACTTAGGTTCATAATTTCTTTCATGTTTGATTATTATAGCATGCCTATTAGTTTGCACATTGCCCTAGCAAAGCTGTATAAGCACAATTAATAAACCCCACTGCAATAAGACAGTCATAAACTTGAGCGCAGAAGGCTGTTACTGATGGAAATCCAACTTTTCTTTCACTTTAGAGGTTTAGCTTAATTACTATTTATTAATTGCCCGGAAAACAATTACAATGCTGTAGATGTGGAACCTCACAAGGCTGTATCTACAGAAAGACTTTTAGAGAAAGCTGTCCTTTCATAGTATATGGGTAACTTGGTTAAGTTAATTTTCTAGATTTCCTCAGTGGACCATGGAAAGAACTTGAATGGGACAAATCATTCTTTAGAGGTGCCTAAGAAAGGAGTTTAAGAAGAGGGATGTACTTCCTTCTGGAAGCATTGCATTGTGTCTGCTAAGAGGGAATCTACTCTAGACTAGAGAAGTGGCCAAACTTCTTTAAAAGTTAAAAAGAAGATTAAGGTTTGATTTTTGTATCTGAATCAAGCTCTAGGTGACTAACTGTGCAAACTTTTTTGAAGAATGTTAAACATAATCCAGAATTTCTTATGCACTGAATTATTCTCCAAATTGCTATTTTCCCCATAGTATTTTGGTAATATATTTTCCTATGACATGTAGTATGGCTGAAAAATATGGAATTTTCTGGTTTGTCTCATCTAATCAATACATTTCTTTCAAATATTTTCTTTGAATCTCATATTTCACTTTGTCTTAACCTACTTTTCTTATTTGAGTTAATACAATGCTCTGAATCTTGAAGTCTCTGAATAGTTTAACTGAAGATGGAAATCTCCCATTTCTTCTGCAAAGTTCATACTTAGGCATGTATGGGCTGGCATCTTTAACACCACTCATTGTGTAAATAATTATGTTGGCCCTTATTGTGAATTTCCTGCTTTTCTTCTGGTATAAATTCACTCATTGTAACAATGCACAGAAGTGCAAGTTCACTGCTATTAATGGAAGCCTGTGCTGTTCACAAAAACAGGATAAATAATTTGTAAGTTCTGAATATCCTATAGTGTGAAGCGTTATAGTAATCATGTGATTTCAATATGACAGGAATTATCACCTTTAAACCTAGGTGATTATTTTTCCTGATTAGCAAATCAAAAAATCTTTCCTATTTAGACTTTTAAGAGTTGTCTCGTTACTCTTTCTTTGGTGGCAGTCTGTTTCACTGAAATATATTAAAAGTTAAAATTAAATACATCTGCATTAGGTAAAAAAGAAGTTATCTATGGAATAGCAAAGCTAGACAGAGAGGACCTTCTTTATGTTCTGGTACAAGGTGAAGAACCCCCTGTGCTTAACTGACCTGGAAAGAGCTTATGCAATTTTCTATGGACAGTTAATTTTTTTTTTCCTTAGAAAATACTCCCTCTTTTTAAGAGGGCAAATGATTCCTATTGATTACAGTATTACCTAATGGTGAGGAAGAAGCTTGTCCACCTGCTGCTGACTTCAGCTGAGAAGTCAATTATGACTGCTACAGCTGAATCTGGAGGAAAACTATAAAGCATTTTACTGACTGAAAAATGGAAACTGGAGGAAAAGGATTATGTCTTACTTGGAACCAGCAAGCAAGTAGTAGTGAATCTTTATTTAGGAAATGTCCTGTATCCTAATATTTCATTACTTGGCACAATCTATTCAAATTCCAGCTTTCAGATGCAATATGCTGGGTGTCAATACATCCACTGTTCAGAGATGGGGCCAGGTGTTGCAGAAAAAAGTGCTACCATAAACAAGCAACACATCTCAGTTGTACACAGACTTTCTGTGTCATTTACTATCTTTAAGCTTGTCACTTACTGGTCTCTAAACACTAGTCAATAAGCTTAATGACTGGTAAAAAATGAGATGAAACTGTTTAAGAAAAGGCAGATCAAGCATGAACAGAGCTGGATGAGTTTGAGTCATTGCCAGCTACCCAGGTATTTTTTATCAGGTTGTAGCTTTCCTGAACACGATGGCAGGAATAAGCCAAAAGGAAAAACATAAGAGTTCAAAGAGCTACCTGAGACATGAATTTAGAGCATTCATTTCACTTTCCAGGTTGTAATAAAACTTCTGTTTCATTTGAATATTTCACAACTATCTGAACAAGACGTAATTCCATTTGAAACATATTAAAGACTGTAAGACTTGGAAGCAGGTTTTAAATAATAGAACCCCAAGCCTGAAAAGGACCTGAAGAGGACATCTCTTCCATATCCCTGCTCTAAAGCAAACTGGACTATTCTTATGTCCATCTGACTGATGTTTGTTCTAAAAATCTCCAGAGATGGAGTATTTACAATCTCCCATGCAATTATCTTCCTGGTTCTCTCTATCCTTAGCACTGGAATTTGTTTCCTAACATCTAACTTTATTGTAACCTAAGCCCATTATATTTCAGCCTCATCCACTGGTGATGCCAACAACAAATTGCTCCTTTCCTTTGTGTGTCAGCTTTTCATGTATTTGGAGTCTATGGTCATACCTTGCCTTTAATTATGTACTGAGAACCTTTAGGCTTCAAGAGAAACATAATTGACCAGCTGGAAAGGCAGTGAGTTTATTTAACAGAAACAAATATGTGATCAAGAAAACAAGAGTCTTAGTTAAGTGGTTAACCTAACTGATTAGCTGCTTCACTGGTTAACCTGCCAGTCTGTCCTTAGAAAGTCCAGGATCGTGAACATTGCTTTGTAATTCTCTTCTTCCTCCAATATTAATGAATCTCAATTCTTTAGCCAATTTTTTTTTTTTTATTTCTAAGGCCTACTGTTTGGGAAAGAGGCTGTGTTAACTGTGAAATATTCCTCTGTTAGGCAATATTTGTCACCATAGCTAAATATAAAGCTATGCGTAAACCAGACTAATCTACTCACAGAATCTAAACAAAAATGAAAAAAGAATACATATTCATTTTCCCCCTTACCTCCTACCTTACACTGACAGCCTCTACATTACTTTCTCAATTAATTTATTGCAAATCTGTTAAATATCTGAGTCTCTTCTGCCTAAGTCAGGAGCTTATGATAGTTAGTCTAAGGTTTAGGCCTGTAATCCCCCTCCTTACTGGCTGTATGACCTTCTTGCAAGCTGGTACACTAAGTTGGCACATTTCAGTATCTCATGTATTCATTTTCATAATAAAGTAGAAGGAGTTTCTCCACGCCCCTTTTCAAAAGTGAAGTCACTACAGCACCTTCTAGCTGTATTTAAGAGAATGCTTTTGTGATTTTGTCCTTCTTTATAATTGCTTCACAAAAATGCTCTGGGCAAAATATTTAGGACACTATTTTTACCTTGGATATCAAGTTTCCTACCAACCCTGCTGCACTCACAACCCTTCCCCAAGGTAACAGTACTGACTAACCTGCCTTTGAACAGTCTTGAAGGGATCTAGTTGCTTGGACTTGCAAGGCTAAGTGGACTTTGTGGTCTAGGCACCTTGTATAGCGCCTGTTCTTCACCCTCCAACAATTTCTTACAAAATATTTAAATAGCGTGCCAGGTCATATAAATACTTCAAACAAACTGATGATACTACTATATTACCATAAGTTTAATAGTTTTGTGGCTATAGACATTGTTCTAACAGAATTTTACTAGCAAACGTACCTTAAAAAGTTGCTTTGAATTTTTAAAAACATTTTATTTTTAATGAAACATTTAGAGGAAATATTTCAGCCCATCAAGCTAAACTATCAAGACTGGAACCCCAAGAAGGATTTAGTTGATTCCATTCAGCAAACACACTGTTAACAATCACTGACATAGACATGGTATTAAAAAATGTGTTAAAGCTTCATGAAACACTTTTTGGGTCTCAGAGAGGCCAGTGAGAGTGACATTGAGGAGAAAGTGTGTTACTGATCACCTGATCAAGGTGTTGAAGTCTACAAGTCTACTTGAGACATTCAAGGAAGTCTTTGGATCCTATGATGCTGGTTCTTATAGGAATTTTAACTGTTCCTTCCTGTTGGAAGGACACTGTGGTGAGAAGCAAGCTATCCAGGAGGTGTCTGGATTGTATTTGAGGTAAACTCATGATACAGACACTGGAAGGGCCAAAAGGTGACTCTGGCATTCACTAGCTAGCAACAGCTCTTTGGGAATATGATAATCAATAGAAACCATGGCTGTAATGACACCAAAATAGTGGAGTTCAAAATCCTGCGGAGGCAGAGGAAGGCAAGCAGTACAGAGCCTGCACTTGAGGAGGGCAGACTTCAGCTTATCTGGGGAGTTGAAAGGTAGGATTCCACGGGAGGCAGTTCTGACAAGCAAATGAGTTCAGGCAATGTAAGGGCATCACCTTTCAAGCCTATGAATGTTCATGCTGATGGTCAGGAAATTAAGTACATTTATCAATAGACAAAGTCAAAACAGAGATCCACCAGAAAAGGCAGCATAAAGGAGATGGAAGCAAGGATAGCCTTCAAAGGAGGAATTTCTGAAACATTGCGTTAGTATGTAGTGATGGTGTCAGGGAAACCAAAGCTCAAATGGAATCAAGGCTTGCCAGGGACATCAAGGCAACAAGAAAAGCTTGTACATTACTAATAAAAGCTTGAAAAAGGAAAATGTGCGTACTGATTGCTGAATGAAAAGGGTGATTCAGCAACAGTGGCCACTGGTAAGGCAGAAGTGCTCAGGGCCTTGTTCTTTGAGGCCTATGTGCTTAATGAGACAAAGGAGAGGGAATAACAGCAGTGGATAAGGATCAAGTCAGAGACTGCTTATGAGAACTCAACTCATAAATGCTCATGGATCTGACAAGCTGTATCAAAACTTTATAAAGTTTCCAAAAGGATAACCCAGAGAACTAAAGGCTGCTCAGCCTTACATCAATCCCTGGCAAATACCCAGAGCAAATACTCTAGGAACATATTTCTGGGAACCTGAAACAGAGGAACAATGTGATGGACAATATTTTTATCAAGTTTTCACCTGAAACTCATATGGAGGCTACAGCTGAGGGACTTGCGGGGCAGGCTGCCATTTGGAGAAACCTATGGGATGAATGGACCAAAGCCCTTCAAGGAGAGATAGAAGGAAATAGAATTTTCCACTGTGAAGAAGAGACAGTTTTGAGGGGACCAGCAGCATTCTAATACCTCGGAGGAGGTTATGAAAAGGATGTTGCAGGTTTTCCAGTGATGCACATCAGGAGAACAAGAAACAATAGACATGAATGAGAAAAAAAAAATGTTTCCAGCTGGGTAGAATGCCTGAGGACACCCAATAAGTGAAGCAGGTTACTTAGAGAGGGTACACAAACTCTACTTTGAGGTTTTCAAGACCAGGTTGTATAAATCTCTAAGCAACTCTGTTAAGAGCTAGATTTTACCTTAAATCTTTCCTGAGGTTCCTTCCAACCTGAAGGTTATATCTCTATTAAAAGAAAAAACCAAACTTTTATTTCTGAAAAAAGTGGAATCTTATTTTGTGTACTCCTTTTCTTTTAATGTGAAGGAGCTCTTCATTGGTGCTGTTTTCCAAAAGTGCATAATGCCCTGATGTTTCCAATCATTTTAACACATTGGAACCATCTAGATTGTAAGAATGCAAGTTTAAACTTCCCAAACTTGATGATGAAGTTGTATTATCTGTGTCTGTTTCTAAAAGAAGCACTTTTTAACTTCTGCAATTGTGACTTGGAGATTTCATGGAGCTACAATACAAATGCTGTATGTGTCTTACCTACATGAAGAACATGAAGAACATGATGCTGCTTTTAGCAGTTTCATGGACACTGGTTGAATCTTTATTTATGAGCGTTGTGGATTGTATTCTGAATTGATACGTTACTGTAGTGTTTTCTATAGTACTACTTAATACTATTTGTTCTCAAGAATGTATTAGTACATGTGACTGTCTTTTGGCCATTTCCTAACACAATTTTTAAGTCTGTGCCTATATCAGTCATTACCAACAGTATGTTTGGTGAATGGAATCAACTAAGTCCTTGCTGGGGTTACAGTCTTGTTGTTTACCTTGATGGACCAATATCTTTCTATTACACAGCTTCATTTCTTTTACAAACCCTATTTGCAAACACTATAGTATTGCTAGCATTTCTGGTTTTGTGTTGTGAGTCAGAAGAGATTTTACTCTTATGTGGAATTTCTAGAATTATATGCATTTCCAATGTTTCTATTGTTTCCACAAAATTCAGCTCACATCCTCTAGTTGAGACTAAGACTGGCTAAATATTTCCATATCTCATATAAAGCACATTGTTGGCATCACTGATGGTTTTATAGATGTATATATTTAATCAGTATACTTTAATCCCAACTTCCTGTATGATTAGGTTTAAGGTTGTGAGGTGGTTGTTTGTTTTCTTTCCCCTTTCTGAACACCATATTTATCTCTGACATGAAAAGAGGGAACTTGTATAGTTTCATTCAACACCATAAACTGCATGGGAAGGTCTTCGTTCTGGCTCTGTGACTATACTCCTGCACATGAACATGAATATTCTCCTAGACAACTGAGCATTAGCTGCCTGACTGTGATTTCTCTGGAGATTAAGCATTTTGTTGTGGTGTGACAATTCTGTAGAAAAACTCAGTTTATTCCACTGAGATATTTTGGTGCTCTGAGACACAGAGGGAAGCAAACATTTGTCTCTCATATGGTCTGTACCTTTTTTTCAACCTTGCTGACAAATATGTGAGACATAGGCCATTTGTTTTAGTTTTCCTTTTTTCTCCTGGCTCAACACGGCACTCATTCAGGGTTCCCTAAATTTTAACTCAGAAGGTCTCGTTGGCTATATACATCAATAAATAAAATAGGGCTAAGGGCTGTTTTCTGGCTGTGAGGCTAAATGTCACATAATGGCTGCAGGCATACTACATAACACTTGGCCTTGAGTGTCACCTCAAGGGGACAAAGTGTCTGAAATTATGTGAGGGTCACATTGCAGCTTTTAACACAGGGGTTTTTCTGCTATGAAACAGAATTTGCTGCATGCTTTGTGTGTGGCAGGAGGTGTGTGTCAAGGTCCCAGACCTTCAGAGACAGTTTCAGAGAAAGCATTAAGGGTGATGTTGGGTATTGGGAATGATTCCTGGCAAATGCTATTCCCATGTCTGGGCACTGTCTGGCAGGGTGCTAGTTAGCACCAGGCAAGCCAAGGAGAATGAAGTCTGTTAGCAGTCAAGCAGTGTGATAACCAGTGGTCCAGTGCTGGAAGCCAAGCTCTGTTTACAAATCATTATGGCTATACAGGCTTAATGCAAATGCATGCTCAGGCATTGTGTCTCAGTATTTGTACAGGTACATGCATGCTGAAGCCTTTTGTACAGCCTCTGCCCCTCCTTGTTGTTTGCTGTGTTTGGTACTTCTCAAGGAAGTACCATTACCTTTTCTGTACAGTTTTCAATGAGATGCTGTCCGAATCTTGTCCCAAGAAGTTCTCAAAAGTTGTGACGTATTTAGGCAGCGTAAACCTCAGCAGACCAGAGAGGGAAAGGGAAAATAACTGTATGGATACTATTTCCTAGATCAAAAATTACATCTAACTATGATGATGTACATGTACACTTAAAAAATGTTGAGGTTCATTTCATATGTAAACAGTGTGTATTATGTGTAAACTCTAAACAGCGTGTAAACTCTAAACCTGTTGGATTAGAGTACTTTGCAGAAAGAACTTAATGTGAATAGTTCAGATACTACAGATTTAATTAGCAGTGGAGAAAGTGATGTCGTACACTAAAAGCAGACCACACAACTGTGAACAGTTTCTGGAGGCTGTTATGTTTTAAGCTTATTCTGTAGAAGCCTTTCTGTTATCATCTCTAAGCTTCTTTAAACAACAACAACAACAACCAATTGTACAGTAGTGAGAGAGCAGAAAATTTCCTGATGCCATAGCACTTTTGCTAATGTTACACCAAGCTGGGTAAATATAGTATTCCTGGCACACTAAAATGGATATATTTAGTGTTACAGATTAAACAGCTATAAGCATATGAACTTAACATGGCACTGGGACATGAATCCTTTATGTCAGCCCATTTGCAGGCTCCATCAACCAAAACTACCAGTGGATTAGCTGTAGAAGTTGAAGGGCAAAGGTTCTGGTTATCAGGAGGAACAAAAGTAAGCATTGTACTGATAATAGTGGGTAATAGTAGACCTCAAAAGCAATGCAACAAAAGTGGTTCTGGGTGGATAGTAACATTTGAGGAAAACCAGAGGAAATATTTCAGGCATGACTGAATAGCGGAATTAAATCTTGGTTATGTTTCTCCAAACATAGAAGAGTAATCACGTCTTGGACCTCCTGCTGCTGAAAGTCAACCGCGAGTGAATACAGTGAACACTCTTCTGGAGCTCTTTGATTCTGGGAAGAGAAGTCGTAAGGCAAATCCCAAGCAACATGTGTAGATTTGCTGCTTATGGGATGAGGTAAAACAGGGTAGAAGAAGGAAACTAGTGCATGTATTTGAGTTAGAACAACTAGATACTAGATTCCTGCCATGGCCTGCTGTGTAGTGTTTTACTTCTTACAGTGCAACCGCCTCTATTCCTGATTTTTTTATCCACAGTTTATATTTCCAGATTGTACGATCCTCTGAAGAAGGAATCTGTTATTAATATTGGACCTAGACACCAACAAGAGCTAGCCCTTTTAATTTATTGAAATAAAATAATTCAACTTTGTGCACCTGTTTTTGAGAAATAGGGAGGCTAAGAGGTGAAAGATAGATTTAGATTTAGATAGATTTAGATAGATTTAGATTAGACTTAGCATAAATCTAATCTAAAAGAAATCTATTTTAATTTTTTATTCCTACTACTACTTGGGAAGAGAGATATCCCAAGAAACTATCCCTTGTCAAATTTTACAGAAATTTTCTCCAAGCCTAGGGAACATGTCTAAGCTTTTGGGCTTCTCTGACTCTGATGCTTCACTCACCATTAATTATAATACATGCCACTAGTCAGGGAGGTAAGAAGCAGGCCACTGAGAGCTTAAAACAAAGAGAAGTAGTGCTTTTACATTCATTTTTTCCCACCTATAAATTTTCCTTTGATTTCATTTAATTTGGTAAACCTGGCAAGTTGCTGCCAGGTGGATCTCCTACACAAGTCTGTCTCGAGATTTCATTATCCTTCTTATTTCTAGCATCATTATTCAGACATCTCTGTTTTCTCTAGCTAATTAGCCCGCTGTTTAAGAGGTGCACATTTCTTAACATATGGTACACAGTTGCACTGCATGTGTGCTTTATTTTCATTTTCTAGTTTGAATCTTATATTTCTGATACAGTATGTCAGAAATATCAGATGCCCATCTTACAGAACAGCACTTACAGCTTCACACTGAAATATACCCTAATTATACTTTTGAAATCCTTACATCCCTATGTTTTCAATTAAGACATCACAGCCATTACAGTACTGTGACAACTGAATTTGATTTAAAGGTGATAGTATTTGGAGATCAGAATTTAGCAGGAAACAAAAGTCACAGGAATTAAGTGTTTAAAATAATTAAGATTTTAAAAATGTACCTTTCCAATTCTGTGGAGAAAACAAACCCCATACAAAAATCCTCCACATGGCGTGATACTGTCTCTTTGAGACACTGGCATTGAATGCAGCTGTTATAAATCTTCTTTCTGTGTAAGACTGCAGAGGGAGGACCTGACTGGCAACACAAAGGAAGGAGCAGGTCTGCTCGCCTGTCTGGGAGAGACAGAGGGAGAGGAGCGGGTGGAGGGGGAGCGAGGCGCGCACACACGCGCAGCTGAATACAGAAAGATTCACTCCTTCTGTACAGCCCACAGACCAGCTATGCCTAAGTGATTCTGGTCCACCATTTGCATGATATATTAGCCTTTCAAGCTGTCTTGTGGTATTAGCTGAGAGACCATAGCTTTTGCTTTTAGCTAAGCTCATCTGCAATTGGTTTTATCTCCAGCAGGTCTCCATTTCTAACTAATATTAACCTTATTGCAAGGAAAACAGTACACTTAGAGCTGTGCACATGCTGAAAATACACCAGGACACTCTAAGGGCTGAATTAAACAGCTACAGTTACATAAAATTAATTTTCTGTGTCATTTACCGTACTGGCAAAAATACTTTTTTTTCCTTTTAAAAAAAACCTGTGAAACAACCAAACCCAAAATTTCAGCTATATACAACATCTCTATGAAATTATTAAAAAAAAAAAAAAGAAGTTTTAATTCTGGAATAAGTGTGTTCATATGGGTTGTTACACTCATATAACCATATCAGCTTCACTGTGCTGGTGTAACTGATAATATGTGCTGTACTTACTAGTGCTCAGGTCCCTTGAGCTGCAGAGATGCAGATGTAACCTTAAATTCTTTCTAAAGCAAATCCTGCAGATGCTTTCTACCCCCCTCATCCTCCCTCAAAAAAGCCTTCAACTCCCTCTATAGGATTAGCTTTCTTCTGTACCTACCCCCTCCATAACGCATCGAGCCTGAATTGCTGTCAGTCATCTGGTTCCTTCCCAGCTCCTCCAGACATCCCCTCCAGCCAACGCACATATCCCTGCAAGCTCCTGCCTGAATCATGAACTGACAGCTGCGAGACAGGTAGTATGAGGATCATATCCAAGAGATGAACGAACATTTTCAGCAGAAGCAAGCACCTATCCACTAATACACCATTTCCCTAACAAAAAGAAAAATAATGTAATGGTTTTTTTCTTCTTGTATAGCTAGCTTTTTTTATCGTGCACTGGATACAACAGAATTACAAGATTTCGAGTAGTTCTGTGACATCAAGTGTAACTACAAAATATATATGTGACATGTACAGTTATTTCTAACATCTGGGTCAGGCATGAATGCTTCTGTGTTCTAATATCAAAGATACAGCATGATAGCAGAATTTTATTTAACATAAGGACTATACTGTACAGTGAGGGTAAGAATTATACCAAAATGGCTGCAAATATTTTCCAGCCTGTGGGTAGAGAACAGGGCACCTAAAGAGCTGGACTACTTTTCAGTAGCAGTCAGAGGCTGCAATTGCTATTGACTTAGTGCTCGGCTCATTTAAAATGCAAGCCTTATTTAGATGCTTAATATAGATTTAGGCATCTGACTGTAAACACCTGATTAAAAATATTGGCCTAGCTTTACAAATAAAGGTCAAAGGAAACATATTACTGAGCACTGGAAAACAAGAGTAAGACAAGGAATAAAGACAATAGTAGTTCCAAGGACTTTCAGAGGACAAAAGAAGGAAGGCACTTTGATGCTATTTATTATTTTTATTATTAATTTCAATTTCATTTATTGAAATTATATAACTCTTATAGATCCACTGCTACTCTCCCTCTTGTTTTTATTATCCCTTACTGTTCTTTGCACCTATTCAGCCTGAATGAGAGCAGAAAATTCTGTGTAGAAATCCTGAGAGACAGCCTTGAAACTGTCATCCAAATTTTAGTAGATACCAAAGGGTGAACCTTTAATTGGGCAATGAAGAAACTTATGGATACCTAGCTAAAGCTGTACATTTTCAGATGTTCGCCTATCATAATGATGTCCTGCTGCCACACTTTCTACTTTTTAGCTGTCCAGCATGAAAATAATAAAACAGAGCCACTAGCAACCACCAAAAGAACAAATGCTTTTATTTATTATTCACCTGGATGTAGGATTCCAGTCAGACTTCTAAAGCATGTATGTGTAAATGCTGTCTGTGTGGCAGTTATTCAAGCTTCCTTTGAATTCTGTCCATCCATTTAGCCATCCCTGCCAAGTCAGTCTCTATTACCCGTACCTACTAAGATCCGTTTTAATGGTGAAAGTAACAGGTTGACTTAATAAAAATGCTGGCAGTGACACTAGGAATGCTGGGACTTTACTAATCTGAAAAATAATGACCTCATGGGAGCTTTGTTCCTCTTTCTCATGGGTGCCTGCTAGAAACAGCCAAATAATTATAAAAAGGAGCCAACTCAATAAACACAGTGGGAAGTACTGTGGATGTTGTTATATAAATCCATTATAGATATTTTTCAGCTTTGATTTTTTGGATATGAATTTACGAAAACTTTTCATGCTGTTTGGATTTTTTTTATTTTTAATTTTTTATCACTCCTTCAATTTGTATTACCAAAGATTTTTTTAAAAACTCAGGCAAATACTAAAGCAACCCCCACCTGAATCAAACAGGCCAAATACTGTATGAGTCATATTTATGAAACACTTTTAGTTGCACCAAAAAAAAAGCTCAGCTACACTTTTGTATTTGATTCCATACATATGGACATTTTCAGGGTAGATTTATCTCCCTTACACTAGGGACAATCTATTTTAAGCAAAGGCCAGATTCAGATTTATGTGGCTTCTAGGGACAGTGGAGGCCACAGTTCCCATGGTGCGTCTATGGCTGTGCTCATGGGGATTAGGGAAAACATGGATGGCAGACTGAAAGAGCAGTTGGGTCAGGTGTAATATTGTGTAAACACATGGCATTTGTATAATATTCCAGCAGTATTTATTCACAACCCTGATTCAAATAGAAGTGATTCATTAAATGTTCCCCAAACAGATACGTCTTCTTGACTTTGACTGAAATATATTTTCCTAACAGCACATGTCCACAGCAGCATTTGTCTTGCCCTCAAAAGAGCACTGTGCCTATGGTGCAAAAAATGTTGCCATAAAAAAAGCATGTTCTCTGTTATCTGTTCAGTGAAATGGCGTATGTGCCAGATATACAGAGGAGAGAGGGATGGACATGAAGGATTTTGTCCCCTTAAGCCCATCATGGTGAAGAAAAAAGAATAAAGGTGCTCTGCCATCCTGACTATACATTTGGTTGACAGTTTGTCTTCTGTCTCATGGCAGCATATCTGTCACAGATATAAGTAGCCTCAGCTAAGTCAGTCGAAACAGAAAGCTTCTTACCATCTAAATAAAATAGACCTGCAATAAAGCACTGATTAAAAAGAAAAAGTAATACATGTACATAAAAAATGTAGTTCTCTCAGGATCTGGCTTTTTTACATAAAGGTGAATTTTAATTCAGTGGCCAATTCCCTTAGAACTCTTTGTCACAGCCTCTAGCATCTCTTTGGAAAAGTTTTCACTAGAAAAGTAGGTTAAAGGAAAAAAACAGAGCCATGTTAATTATCAGACTGAAAATCAGTGTCAACAGGAACAATTTGAGTTTACTACCAAGATGAGAGTTGGTTGTGATTAACCCCATATTTTCTGTAGTGTTTAATCTCAACTGTTTCATGCCATGTAAATAGTCTTGCCATTATACTCATTACACAGGTATGATAATACTGTGTTAGTTGAAAAAAGAACTCACAATTCTGTTCTAACGAATATTTTAGCAAATTGAGGCACTGGAAACTGAGGCTGGCCTGCCACATATTCAGAGGGAAATCTGTGTGCTCAAACAGTAGTTGACACTGTATTTATTGGGTTGACTCCTTTTAATAATTATGTGTCTGATCCTAGCAGGGACCTGTAAAAAGGACAAAGCTCTTCTAAGGTAATTATTTTTCTATTTTAGTAAAGTCATAGAATCATGGAATCAAAGAATGATTTGGGTTGAAAGGGACCTTAGCGATAATCTAGTTCCAGCTCCCTGCCATGGGCAGGAACACCTCTCACTAGATAAGATTACTCTGGGCACCATCCAACCTGGCCTCCAACACCTCCAGGAATGGGGCAACCACAACCTCCCTGGGCAACTTGTTCCAGTGCTTCACCACCCGAGCATTTCCTAGTGTCACTGGCAGCTTTGTTTTTAAGTCAGCCTGTTACTGTCACCATTAAAACACATGTTAGTAGGTACGGGCAATAGAGACTGACTTGGCAGGGATGACAAAATGGATGGATGGAATTCAAAGGAAGCAGGAATAACTGCCACACAGACAGCATTTACACATACATGCTTTAGAATCTGACTGGAATCCTATTTATGATGGTCAGAAGAAGCTCTAATTCAAAGTTCAAGGTTGAATGTGGTACCTTGTCATGATATGTCACTAAGTACATGTCACTAAGTACATGTAGTATTTTAGGAGCCAAGATCTTCAGTGAATCAGAAACAAAAGTAATTTAGATTGAGATTAATCCTTCCTTTTTCTTCTGCGTGAAGACATCCAAAAAACCTATGCATATTCCATGGTATCCCAACTACTTTCATGATGGTAGCTCAGAACAAATACCAGGAAAGTTTCTTATTTAATGAAATTGTTTTTGTAATGGACATGATCCCTTTTACTGATTACGTTGGTGAGACACTGATGTGGGCAAGGCACAGAGTGACCCAGAGAGGCTCCTGAGAGACCTTAAATGATGAAATACTTTCATGGTGTGCTTTGCTTGATGTACAAAGTGGGTATGATTTCTCCACAAAAATCTCTTAAAACTTTCACAGAACACATTCCTATCATGACAACATGACGCCAAAAAGGCTATGGAAGAAGAAAAGCCCCAAAATATTAATATTCTTGATAAATATAACACAGATTAAAGATACTTTTGATCTCTAACTTCTAATAGTACAGAGAAATATCTTCCTGTGCCATGCAGGGCAGGGATTGGGGTGGGGTGAGGTAGAGGAATTGGCAATGATGGAGTGAAACTGAGAATTGGAAAAGAAAGAAGGTGGGGTGGAGGAAGGTGTTGTTTTAGTTTGTCGGTGTTTATCATTGTCCACATCTATTTTAATTGGCAATAAATTAGAATAATTTTCCTTTAGTCAAATCAGTTTTGCCCACACTGATTTGCTAAGTGATGTCTCTGTCTTTATCTTGACTCATGAGCTTTTCCATCGTATTTTATTCCCCTGTCCTGCTGAGGAGGGGAGTGAAAGAGCAGCTGGGTGGGCGTCTGGCAGCCAGCTGCTCAAGCCACCACAAGCACACTAATAGGTTAAGTGGAATATTCAACTATATTGATATATGATAGTAAATTGCCTGCCTTTAGTGAGCAACACAGAGCTGAGAAGTATTGTGTGTAGATGTTTAGCAGGATTCAGGTAAGATTCCATTTTAATTCCATAAAAATCTTTGCTGATTTAAGCTTTTGCAATTAAATAAAAATATATACTACTCTTTCTTGATCTTCTCTCCTCCTCAGCATTCTCCAGCACTTATTTTTGTAATTCACTGTCCAACTCACATGTTAAAGCTTCTGTGAAACACTACCTGTGGGAAACTCTTGTAAAGAACAGTAATAGAGGAAAGTGCAATCAAAAGCAAGGAAGACTTTTGGAATTATAGCTGTTGATAAAAATATAAAAAAGAATACTTGGGTTAATCAATAGCAAAACATGAATAATCTTTGCCTTTTTTCTTGTAAGAAGGGACTTGAATAAATAGTTGATTAATTCACAGAAAAGAGTGGAAATATTGGAGGAATCAGAGAAGCAAACGTGGTATTCCTCTTCAGTGAAATAAAAAGTGACACACTTTTTGCAAGTGTATTTTCCCATATTGCATATTGCAAGTGTAGTTTCCCAGTAAAATAGCTAACTATATGTTTCAAAAAAAAGAAAAAAAAAACCAAAACAAAAAGCCCCATAAATTACAGGATGAAAAATTAATAACAATTCATCCCATAAAATCTTTGACCCTGAAACTCTAAATGAAGTAAATACATCAAGAACCTATTCTTGCCGATCTGCAGAAAATAGCTGCCATTTATTTCTATCCCAATCTTGTTTCTAAGGTCTTTTGTCCAGGACCTTAATTTCAAAGAGGCTGTAACACATCTCCCAGCCTGATTGGAGCAAATTGAATCCACCGGACACTATCATCCAGGAATAATAATATTGCCCTTTCACAGAGGTGTGAAGCTCCTGAGATCAGAATAATTCAGGGATTCAAGTTCTTACAGTCAGTTGCTCCACTGGAATAAACTGTCATGGCTCTATAATGGGCAATGAAGCTGTCACTATTTACACTATCTGAGATTTTTTCCCTGATATCTGCCATATCTGGCCTCTGGCTATAGCTTTCAACAGAATTGCCAAATGGCTAACAGCTGATGTATGCATATATACCCTGCATATTTAACAAGTTCTATTACACATCCTCCAGGTATTGCTGTATTGCAGAGGAATCCTCATCACAAACTTAATTTTTTCAAAGTACTGTAGCAACTCAGAATTCAAGAACTTATATTGTAATGCAAGAGACAATGGCTGGGTAGCAGAAAACACAAATGCAGTGACCATGTTAGTGATATTTTCTTATTAATTCTTGTATTCTGAATTGAAATCATCTTGGATAGGAACACCATCACATGAATGAAAACTACCCCAAAGATCTTCTGTGTGTAAAAAATAACAATCCATAGGAGCATGTAACACCTTTTGCACAATGCTGCATTGATTTAGTGTAGCTAATGGCAATTTAGCAGTGAACATATACTTATTCAGAACTGCTCACTTTTTGCTTAAAACAAAAAAAAAAGTGTTCAAAACAGTGGGAAAGGGAAGGCAAAACAGCCAAAAAGTGATGAGAAATTTGAGGATGGTCCTTTACAGTGTCTTAATGAGCTCCATAGATTTCACCTACCAATAAATATTTTTCTTAGTGCTTAGCTACCACCCATGTATAAACAACACCATGTACAGATGGTGCTGTTAACAAGCAAAGGAAATCATGACAGGAACCAATGGCTGCAAGTTGGGCAAGGGAAATCCAAATAAATTTCAAAAGGAATCTGATTAACTTTTGCAAAGATACTAAGGCAAATGTTGACTTCCCCATTTTTCATGTCCCAAATCTACACAGTCTTTAGAAGATATACAACCAAACTTAGGAGCAAGCTACTGGGCTTCAGGTAGGGTAGCTGAGTGTAAGGTGTGCCACAGCACCTCCTGTGTGTACAGAAGGTCTGACCCTTTGGCCTTTGTATCTGGTATTCAGATCTACAAAAACTTGTCAGCAGATTTAATTCCTGAGAGTAGTCCAATTATAACCAGAAGGTTATTTTATGAAAGTGCTATTCATAATACCAGATCTTAAATTTGCAGATACTGTTAAAAGGAGAAAAGTTAGTAGCAAGATACAAGATGAAGGGGAGGAAACTAGATAAAATATAGAGCTGCAAATCAAATTCAAGTAGATGTGAAGAGTCCAAAGTAATTTTCATGGAAATGGTATCAAAAACCAAAATGAAATTTCAATTTGAAAATGAAAGGACTATATTTACTGTGCTTTTGCTAGAAGTCAATACTTTTCATTTCCCACAGTAAAGCGTACTACTATAAATCACAAATGAAAACTTTTGAAAATAGGAAAGTATATGCTAAAATGAAAAGATTACTTTCCAAGTGGGTATCTTTATCAAATTGAGCAACTGTAGTTACAAAACATTAATACCAAATTAAATGTAAGGACAGTCACAGATGTTAAATTTGACACAATGATAAGAGAGGTTTCAGCCTACATATATAGTGTCACATCCAGAAGCTGAATCTCTCTTTGTTTCAGTGGGACCGCTGAGGTGAGTTCTGAGGCAATGAAGATCAAGAAATGTCAGGAATCTATGAAGTGTTTATGGAACACTAGTCAAGGCAGTGGAGAAACTAAAGTGTAAGACAATAAATATGAAAAGAATTAGACTGCTGTGTCCTAAAAATGCAGTGACCTAGAAAAATGTTCCTAATCCTAACATGAACAATTAGTCAATATTGTAATTTTACTATCAGTTTTATAAGTTGAAACTGTGTAGACAAATCACATTGATGACATACAGTCACATTACCTCTCTCATGGCAATTGGAATGAAACTGGAAAAAATTTCTTTTTCCAGCATTCTCAGTATTTTTTCTTTTGGCAAATTCTATCAAAATGGTCCTTCTGTGTTTTCTCTGTGTCCCACTCTCATGTTGTTCAGGCTCTCTGTATACCTTTGGGAAACCAAGCCAAGTAGGATAACTGCCTGCTTTGCAATGAATGTCAAACCAGTATGACACAGATATGTTTCTGATCAAACTTATGTTTGGGCAATGGTTTATTTTGTTGCAATATCTTACTACAAAACCCACCATAACTATTTCTCACATTTATCCTTGGGAAAAACTTTTGCCAGCTTTCTTCAACAGCTTCCATCAATCACTGACAGAGGGGTATAAGCTAAAAATCCCAAGATTTTGAAGAGAAGACAGGAAGTAGGAAGGAGGAATTTTTAATACAATCTACAAACTTACAATGAAAAGCAGGGTCTAAATTAAGTACTAAAAAGAGAGCAAATATCAGAAAATACTTTTCTTTTACACCCTAAAATATGAACTTTTAAAGGAGGTTGTAAAAGCTGTTAAAATGAGGATGAGAAAAAGTAGTAGAAATGATAGGGCATCAATTAACAGCAGGAGCCAATTATGTCAAACTATTTATTGTTATGATCTATTTCTTTGTTTCCTGTCCTTTACATTTTATGACAGTATAAGGTCACAGTCCTATAATCTCAGTTTGAGTACTAGTTTTGAACTACTGAACAGTGGCTATGCTTATCTGAATTGAAGGAA